>JAJOHK020001365.1:0-13996 GCA_022457215.2 Leucocoprinus gongylophorus | reverse complement strand
TTGGATTGTCTTTGACAATGTTGTTGACTTGGTCAATCTTTTTTGCACTGAGGAAGAGGAATGTTTTTTTAATTTTGAGAACTTCAGACATGTTAGCTGATGGTTTCAGTGCCTGAGTATAAAACATGACTGGTTTTTTGGGTTCATCCAACTGTTTCTTGTTCTGGAAGTACTTTGAAATGGTGTTTACTTCGTTCTTTGATTTAGCTGGGAGGGGAGAAAGTGGGGAGACCTTTTTAATAGTCACTGGGATGTGCTTGGTTGTGTTCTTGTTGCTTTTGTTGTTACTAGGAGCAACTCTTGGAGTGAACTTGAATGATATTTTTGCCCTAAGAGTCGTGGCTTTGTTGTCAGTATAGAGTGAGTCCCAGTTAGCTTGGTACATAGAAGAGATGAAGTTTCAAATGAAGTCACCTATACTATCAAAGTCCGATAGATCATTTGTATTAGATGAATTGACCTTCTTATTCGATATATAATTAGCCATGAAATTTAAAGAGTCCTTAATACTCTTAGTGTTGGAAGTAATATGTTCAATAGATTTATGTAACGAAATTGGATAGAAGTTGCTGCTCTAAAGATCTGGTTCAGTGGGCATATTTGGATTGTAGGGAAACTGAATATTGATGATGTTGTTATCATCATCTTAAGGGGCTGTGTCATATGGAGGACGTTTGCTTTGGTTCACATTGTTAACATGTTTAGAATTATAAATGGTGGCCTCATTATTTCCATCTTGTAGTCTCGTATTTCCTATAGGTTCAGTTGCCTTACTGATCCATAATATCTTCTTCTGCTCCATCTCATAAGACAGAGCAGAAGATATGTCTTCTGGTCTGAATCAATATCTATATCATTGTTTTTGGTCATTCTTTCATAGTATATGACAGATGACTAAGATGAAGACATTGACATATCTCTAGAAAATTTCTTGTCAGTAAAGGAAGTTCTTCCTTATCTCAAAGTCATTAACAGGTGTGGGTCTTGCAAGAATGTCCATTCCTGTATGGTTTAAAGAAAACATGGTTGGTAATACAAAAGCTTGTGAGTTAGACATAGTGGAAGAGCTGAAAGTTGAAGAGAAAAACAATTTATTTGCTATATTTCCAATAGGTGTTACCATGTAAGATGGTAGTAAGAGAAAAAGAAGCAATGGTGCTAAGTTTACTTCTTGTAATCTTAACAAAATATATAAATATTATAATATACTTAAATTCTTATATTTTATTTTGATTTTATTTTATTTTTTCTTGAATAATAAAATAGTATATAATTATAGTTACATGATATATTACATAATATTATATTATAAGCTTAAAATATAAAAGAAAAAACTAAAAAAATAATATAAAAGTATATATTTATAATATATTAGTAGAGATAAGAAGTAAAAAGAATCAAAATACTTCTCTCTTTTATACTACTATCTTACATGATAGTGTCTAACAGAGAATTAGCAAATAAATCATTTTCCAATCACTCTACTTATACTATTCCTTTACAAACCAACAATTTACCAACTATGGATCTTCTCAATAATACAAGGATGGACATTCTAAAAGAATAAGCTCCTAATAATTATAACGATATGAGAGGTAAGAAACTCTCACAAAGTTTAAACAGCTCCAAGAACACTTCAATAGTCTCTTTGATATCTTCCACTCCATATCATGAAAGGATAGAGCAGAACAACAAAATAGAAGTCAACAATAACAACAACTCTTTTCTTGAGCTATTTTATGAGATACTTCAAGAAAAAGAAATTCTTCTCAACAAGGTGACTAAGACTCAAAACAATACAAATTCTCCTCATACTAAATTCAATATGAACATGCCCCCTTCATATGATTCTGGTAATCACCCCATCTCAACTCTTTCTCAAGGCTCAACTTCACACAATAATGAAAATGCATTCATCAATATTCATTTACTGTATGACCTTAATGCACCTACTGACTCTGAAATTTGGAACAGAAGATTTCATCCTATCTCCCTTCATGGTTCTATTAAACACATTGTGTCTGATACCAAGAATATCAAAGACTTTTTGAAATACATAGCTAAATATATCTCTAACAAACAACTAGAATTGTCAAAGATAAATGACTTGAATAATTTTGATGGAATTAGCAATATGGTGTGGAATTTTATTTCATCCATATATGAATCTAATTGGGATGCACTATTCACTGATAATAAGTCTAACACCATCAGAGGAAAAATTGCAGCTAAATTTACTTCTAAAATCCAATCTGCACCCCAAAAGCCTTCCAAGGAAAGTACAAAATCCACCCTGACTAGTATCGAGAGAATCCTCCTACTGATTCCAGCCAAATCTTAAAAGGAGGTCAACATCATCTTAAAATACTTTAAGAACAAGCAACCAAAAATTCAAACCCCTAGGAAATCCAAATCTTATACTCCAAGTATTAAAACAGACTACTAGCATATCAGATGTCATCAAAATCAAAGAAATGTTTCCTTCCATTAGAGCAAAAAAAATCAATTAGATCAATGGAATTGTTAAAGGAACTTCTAAAAACAAACATTGTATCAATATGACTACAAAGAGTCCCTCGCATAAACAGGTTATTATTTCTATAGGCAATAATAATATTGTAAAATTCATGAGGAATTCCACCATTTATGTTACTAACCTAAACAAAAATCTCAAGAACGCAAAATCAGAAGTTTCAGTTGATTTCATCCAATCAGACCCAGTTGGAATCACTGTCGTAACTAACAAAGTCTTATTGCTATCCAACCTCCTTATCATTGAAAACTATGTAAAAAATTTGGAAAGTATCAACTTATCTCAAGTTGAATTGCCTCATCTTCCACAATTTAAGTCCTATCTCAAAATTATAGGCATTTCCTTTTTCCCCCATGGTAATCTACAGGATCATCTCAATACCAGTGATATTGAATTGATCATTAAGCAGAATCATATGTTCAATAACATCACTCTTGTTTCTAAACCAAGAATTATTAAAGTTTCCCCCAAATCAGACATGGCTATTGTCTGGATCAACATATAGGATGCTTAAAGTGGTATGAAGGCTAAAGACCTCATTAATAGGTGTTTTAATGTTAGAAGGTTCATTACTACTATAAGAGGAGCTAACACTAACTCCAGTATCCCTCAATGCAAAAATTGTTGGAGATGGGGTCATTCAACTTTTTTATGTAGAATACAAGAGTCTAAATGTGTCAAGTATAATGGACCTTATAAATTAGAGAATCACTGTGAATTTGGATGGTGTTACAAAGCCAATACAAAAGCAAACCTTCCTCATCTCAAAACTAAAAAAAGCAAACTGTGTCCTCATTTATTCAAATGTTTGAACTGTCATGAAGAGCATCAAGCAAACTCAACTTCATATCCATTCTGGAAAAATTAGTTTAATAGAAACTGGCAGCAAAAGAAATATTTGGAGATCTATGAAAACAAGGTCAAATCTATTCATTCAGTCATAAATAGGAACTCACAAACATGATTGTTGATAAATTAAAAATCTTTTTCCAGAATGTTTTCAAGAATGCTTTCATTGTCAACTTTATTCTCAAAACTTATTCCAACTTGAGCATTATCCTCATACAAGAACCTCTGTGGTCCATCATTTGTACTATTCCCAGCTCTTCCTTGTTACAACTCAAAACCTTAGTGTTAGTTAGGAGAAGAACCTTGTATAGGGTTACACAAGAAAACTCAATGGAGAACTCTTTACAAGATCTATTCTACTTATATAGTCTTTGTCCTGGTCTATACTATAACTATGCTACTCTTACCCTAAAGTCCATGTGTTATTCTCATGTTCTATTACTCATCCACTATAAGACCACCATGCCATATATATATGCCTTGATGTCATACTCTTTAATCTCTGTCGTACATACATGTACCATGTGTACACTATAAGGAACTATTATCCCTTGATGTCATTCCTAATCCTAACTTCTTCTAGACTCTTCCTAATCTTTCTAGACCCTAAGTCCTTCCAGACTGCTCTAGACTATTCCAGGCCTATAACATAATATCATGTGACTTCCTAGTCATGCGCTCTTATCTCTCTCTAGCTATAGACTAATAATTAACTACTATGTCTTAACTCTAATCCTAAATGTCTGTCCACACTTTTGAGTTATAATATTCCTGCCATAAAGGAGAAACTCTAGTTGGGTCTCCCAACCATCCTAACTGGTTACCTCTTGTTAGACTCCCTATTGATCAGTCAAACTGTCTAAGAGTCATGGCTTATGTGAACATTTGTCTTTTATTACTTTGTTTTGCACTTTGATAAGATATTATTAATCATAAAAACATTCTTCTTATTTTATTTTTTTCTAACAATGTTTGTTTATAATATTTAAGATTACTATATTAAAGTTTCTGACCATATAGCTCTATTATTCTATAGTTAGGTTACCAAATATCTTAAAGTATCTAAAGGATACTGAGGTAAATATTAATAATCTACTTATTATGACTGGAGATTTTAACATTAGAGATTGTCTTTGGGATTCTTCCTTTCTGTTCCATTCATCCATTAGTGAAGACTTATTTATTATAGCTGATTTGTTCAACTTAGAACTATCTACCTCTTCTAATCCTATTCCTACCAGACACTCTGATATGATAGACGATTCCAACTTGGTCATCAATCTGATGTTCCTACATAATGGGTTCAGCAAACTTAATGACTACATTATTCATCCTGACTGGCAACTTACATTAGATCATGTACCACTTACAATAACTATTCCTATCGTGGAAGAGTTTATCCATTCTTCCAAACTCACGATTCTGAAGAATAGCGAGGAAGAAGAGAAATTCATCAAGAAAATCATTGATATATTCAAATCTCTCTACACTTTGTTGATTACAGATTGCGATTCACTTGAATAAATCATCAATTCTCTGGCATCAAGACTTGAGCAAGCTTGGTTATCAAACGCCAAAAACATCAACATCACTAAACATTCTAAAAAATGGTGGAACGACGACTGCAATCGATCTTTGAGAAAATATAGAGAATCAAGATCTCTTGAAGATTAGAAATCATTCAAATACATAGTCAAATCCACCAAAAGAACATTCTTTGATATCAAAATCCAAGAAATTGCCAACAAGAATTGTAGGCCTTAGGAGCTCATGAACTGGGTCAACAAACAAAAATTACCCACTATGGAAACCATCAAATACAATGGTTTACTATGTCTTTTGCTTAACAGTTTATGAAATATACTCCACTCATCTTTCAACAATGTTCTAGATTGACGAGTTGATATCAGCATCCTTGATAAAATCAGTAATAAGCCCATTGCAAGCTAGTCTCCATTCTCAAAAGAAGAGTTCAAAATAGCAATCAACAATTGCAATAATTCATCTACTCTAGAACCTGACAAATTATCTTAGAATCATCTCAAATCTATACTAAAGCATAAAGACTGCCTTGTTAATATCATTAGATTAGTGAATGCTTGTATTGACTTGGGATACTAGCCAAAACACTTCAAAAAATTGACTACAATTATTATCCCCAAACCTAATAAATTGTCATACAATTCATCCAAATCCTTTAGGCCTATTATTCTGCTAAACACGTTAGGTATTGAATTATTGTCTCCTTATGGAGATTATCCATAAAGCAGGTCTCAACAATTGTGTCATTGATTTCTTCAGCAATTATCTCATCAATAGAAAAACCAATTATTTATGGAACAATTTTTCTTCACCTATCTTCAATGTAAATGTAGGCATAGAACAAGGTTTGGCTCTTTTTCCTATTTTATCAGCTTTATACCTTTCACTGTTTCTTCACATTTTGGAAAAAAAACTAAAAAATCTTAAAATCCCAGTTTCTATCATTTTCTTTGTTAATGATGGTCTACTCATTTCTCAGGACAAATCTCTTGAAATATCCAATACTCACCTTTTTTGTAGCTATAACATCATGTCCAATCTTCTAGAAAAATTTGGTCTTGTAGCAGAACATTCAAAAACTGAAGTTTTTCATTTTCCTAGAGTGCAAGGTCTATTTAACCTACCTCCTCTCGATCTCTTCTTTAGGAGGTCCCATCCTTGCTCCCAAGAATTCATGGAAATACCTCAGGTTTATCTTTGATAGGAAATTGACATTTCATCAACACATCAATTTCTATTCCAATAGAGCAATCTCTTCAGTCAAATACATAAAGCTCTTGGGTAACTCTTCATGAGGTATCTTACTGTTATAAAAAAGACTGCTTTATAGATGCTGTATTCTTCCTATTGCTTTATATGGTTTCCAATTATGGTTTTACAACCATGCCCCATTATCATATTCTTTCAAAGCTTTTAACAAGATGCAAAGAAGGGTGGCCATTTAGATCCTAGGTGCTTTTAAAACTTCTCTAACTGAAGGTATAGAAGCCCTTGCTAGACTTATCTCTATCAAATCGCATGTTCAAAAACTTGGTGGGAGATCTCAACTTTGTATAATATCTCTCTCTCCCAATCATATCATTCAATCTCTTATGGATTCTCCATTTGGTCCTCACAATCATCAACATTTGTTTTCTCTCAGATCATTTACAGATTGGCAAAGAACAAAAATCAAGGGACATCTTACTGATGTTAACAACAGATCATACAGTGTTTTTTCCTTATTTTCTCCTCTCCACCCTGAATTTTCTCCTAGTTTGAGAATTATTGATATTTTTTCTAATTTTTCCTCTTTCAATCTTAGTAATAAGAAAAAAAATGATAAAACTCATCTTCATCAACTTGACTCAATGGTTATTGAGTTATTGTTATCGCCATCTACTACCATCACTATAACGGATACTAGCATTAAAAATTACCACAGCTGTCTTGTACACTCACATTCCAAACAAACCTCTATCTAAGATGATTCATCATTCAACTTTTGTCACAAGTACAGAAGCAGAACTATTCGCTATCAGATGTAGTATTAATCAAGCCACATCGATAGATAATATCTCAAAGATTATCATTATCACTGACTCTATCTATGTGGCCAGGAAAATCTTCAACCATTCATCCCACCCATATCAAATACATGTAGCAGCCATTTTAGAAGAACTTCACTATTTCTTTTTAAAAAATCCAGTCAACTCAATAGAGTTCTGGAAGTGTCCCAGTCATCTTAATTGGTATCTCCACAAGACTGTTGATTGCAAATCAAAGATCTCTAATCATAATCCTATACTCCCAAATAAAACATCTTGGGATTATAATAAGAAAATCAAATACGATGATATCCTTCAAAACTGGAAAATAACTTTCTAAGTATCAGATAGCAAAGATCATCACTTTCTCAATCTACTTGATGACAATTTCAATAATATTGAACCATCATATGTCAAGGGTGGTCCTTAGTTATAGTTGTTTGGACATTCTAATGGATTATGTATATGAGCAATGAGAGCTATCACCAATCACACTCCTATAGGTGAATACAGGCTTAGATTTTTCTCTAGGAAAGAATTTAAGTGTCCATGCAGTCTTTATTCCATCAAATCATGAAGACACATTTTTCATGATTACAGTAGATTTAACAGCTATTGGAATCCTAGAAGAGATTCTCTCAGCCATTTCATCATGTTTTTGAAGGCCAATCCACTTGTTTTTGCTTTCATTGACAACCCTCTATCTACTAACATAAATTGATTCTATAGTTAGTCATGTTGTACTTCATCCTCTTTTTCTTTATTTTCTTTTTCTTAAACAATTCAATTAGTTCTTTATATCTTTTTCCTTTTATTCTTTTCTCCTCATGTATGCTTTTTTCTTCTATACATAGTTACAAAAGTAGCTATCACAGTCTGCCTATATATATATTTTTATATCAACAATTTATTACATGGAGCACATAGGCAGACTGTGGTAGCTACTTTTGTAACTACATACATGAGATAAGAGCCAACATGACAGAAAGAAGAAAAAGAAAAAGAAAAGAAAAAAGAGGACAAGAATCAAACTAATCGTTGAGTAGAGAAGAGGAAAAAACGCAGAACTATTTAAATAGAAGATAAACTGTCTTGGAATGCAAATGCATTCGGATTAGCATTCAAAAACATAACAAAATGTTTCAACATGCCTCTTCTAGGGTTCCAATACCCATTGAATCTCTTGCAATTGTAGAGAATATGTCTCCTTGACTCGATTGGATACTCGTTGCATGGACATAAAAATTCCATGTTAGGGAAGAATCGAAGTCTATACTCTCTGATGGGTGCATGATTAGTAATTGCTCTGGTAGCCCGAGTGCATAGTGAATTGGAGTGACCAACTAGTTGTAGCCATGGACCACCTTGAGTGTAGGAAGGTTCAACAACATTGAGGTCATTGTTGAGTAAATCGAGAAAGTTTTTGCCCTTCCCTTCAGATGCTTGGAATATCATCTTCCAAAGTTTAATGAGTTCATCGCTGTTGGACTTCTTGCAGAATTCCCAAGAGATTTTGCTTGGGTAGGAAGGTATAACCACAAATGACTTGGAGTCTTTGTCTACTTTGTGGTGGAATCTCCATTTGAGTCTGCTAGGACATTCCCAGAACTCAATAGAATTGGAGTCATTAGCAATGAAGAAATTCTGCAGATTGTTGAGAATTGCAGCAGAGTGAATTTGGAATGGATGAGATCTAGTATCGAAAATTTTCTTGGCCATGTGAATGGAGTCCGTAATGACAATGATTTTGGAGACATTATTCAACGAGCATGCTTGGTTAATGCTACACCTTATTGCGAATAACTCTGTCTCAGAACTCATTACATAGGAGGCATGGTGGATGGTTTTGATAAGAGGGCGATTGGCTGAATGAATATGCGAGATGGACGTGGCAATATCATTCTTGATGCTTGCATCGGTTATAACCAAGGCAGTATTTGGATCCAAAGAGTTTCGTAGAACCATTTCGTCAAGTTCATGTGTACGATGATTGTTTTTTTCCTTTTCTTTTTTATTAGCTAAATTAAAAGAAAGACGATTAGAAAAATTGTTAACAATACGATGACCTGGAGCAAATTCAGGATCAAGAGGAGAAAAAAAAGGAAAAATTCCATAAGATTTGAATTTCGAATTGATAAGATGGCCTTTGGTTAAAACTTTTTGTCGATTGGTCAAAGAGCCCATGTTGTGATAGTTGAATGAATTGGACTGGTGAGGAGAGTCGTCCAACAGGTTGTTCAAAATGTGGTTTTTTGGGAGCTTGAAAGGATGAATTTAAGACCTTTTAGCGATTTTTTGAAGATGGGATTTGACTGGAATTAGACCAGCCAACGCTTCAATTCCTTCTAAAGGCGAAGTTTTGAATGCCCCCAGTATCCAAATAGCAGCTCTTCTTTGCATCTTGTTGAGAGCTTTCATGTGATAAGACATTGGGGCTCTGTTGTAGAACCATAATTGAAAGCCATATAAGGCTATCGGGAGAGCGCAACATCTGTATAAAAGACGTTTTTGAAGAGGATTGATGCCTCGAGATGAATTTCCAAGGAGCTTCATGCACTTGACTGTAGATATTGCTTTGTTAGTATAGTGGTCGATATGCTTGTGGAAAGATAGTTTTCGGTTGAAGATAAACCCCAAATATCTCCATGAGTCTTTGGGTCGTAATGTTGGTCCCCCAATTGGAGAAAGATTCAAGGGAGGAGAATTGAAAATGCCTTGAGATCTACTGAAATGAAAAATTTCAGTTTTGGAATGTTCGATAACGAGACCAAAACTGTCAAGAAGTTTAGAAAGAATATTATAACTGCAAAAAAGATGTGAATTAGAAATATGAAAAGATTTGTCTTGAACAATGAAAAGACCATTGTTGACAAAAGACAGAATAGAAATCGGAATATTGAGGTTTTTAAACCTATTTTCTAAGATGAAAAGAAGAGGAGAAAGGTAAAGCGAAGAAAGAATAGGGGATAACGCAGAACCTTGTCCAACCCCAACGTTTACTTCAAATGGAGGAGATAAGAAGTTGTTCCAAAGATATTTCGTACTTCTTTGAGTTAGATAATTCGAAAAAAAGGAAATAACTTTAGGATCAAGACCAGTTTTTTCAAGAATAAGAACGAGAAAGTGGTGGTTCAAAGAAGGAAAAAATTGGGATATATCGAAAGCTAAAGAGCTAGTAACTTTTCCCTTGGCCCAACCTGACCAAACAATGTGGGTAAACACAATACCAGCATCTGCAGTAGATTTGAATTTAAGACCTCCAAGTTGGCTCGGATGGATGAAGTTGTTGGAGGCAACAGTGAATTGGAGTCATTCGGCGATTACTTTTTCCATGAGTTTGCCTAGAGTGTTGAGGAGAACAATTGGACGAAAGGCCTTCGGGTTATTGTATGACAATTTGTTTGGCTTTGGTATGACAACCATGGTTGATACTTTGAAATATCTAGGCCAATGTCTGAGGTTAATACAGGCATCAGTGATATTAATGACATTGGAGAGACAGGCATCGTTCTTGACAATGATTTTCCAATGGCGCCATGTCAGCCCATCTGGTCCAGGCGAAGATGAGTCAGCACATTTGCTAATTGCTGATAAGAACTCAAATCTGGAAAAAGAACCCCAATTCTGAGATGGTTTTTGTGCAAGTTCGTTAAGAATTTCGACATCAACTTGGCGATGAAGCGCTGTGTTGAAAGTATTGTGTAGAGCGTTCCATAGACTCTTGGGAGTGAGACAAGGGCGATCGTTGTGTTTAATGGCCTCAATCGCAGGAAGTTTTCTCTTCTTGACCCAATTCATCAATTCCCATGGGCCTCAACTCTTGTTCACAATTTCATGGATTTTATTGTCGAAGAATGTTTGCTTGGCATTCTTGACCGCCAGTTTGAAAGACTTCTAGTTTTCGTGACTTCTCTCCAACCTGTATGTACTGAGAGCATTTCTACACGATTCCGACCACCATTGCTTGGAGTGTTTGGAGGATCTAGATTTCTTAGCATTTTTAAACCACATTTGTTTGACAATTATGCTGAGTTGATTGACAATCTGATCAAGTTTGTCAATGTCTTCAATATTAGATATGTCCAATTTGCTGAAGTTTGAAATAACATTCTTGATGAACTCAGTTTCTTGTTCACTGTTAGGGGATATAGCGAGTTTGGATGTTTGAATGGTTTCTTCAAGGATGGGGATGTCGATAATGAGAGGTGCGTGGTCTGAAGAGAGACGCCATTCAGGTAAGATGGAGTGATGGTCCAGTTCCTCAGAACTGTGCTGGAGAAACATAAGGTTGATAATGGAGTTTGATTCTCCAGTAGTATCTGAAAATCTAGTAGGACCTGGGATAGTCGGAGAAGAGAGAGCAAGGTTGAGTGAATCTGCTATCATAATGAGATTGTCACTAATAGAAGCATGAAACGGGAAAGACAGGTCCCATAAACTGTCTCTGATGTTAAAATCGCCTGTCATAAGGAGAACATTGTTAATATTGACTTCAGTATCCTTAAGATACTTTAAAGCCAAGTGCAAAGAGTCAGAATAAACATTCAAAATATAATAACAAACACAGTTGTTGAAAAAGGAAATGAGACAAATGTTGCAATGATCAAAAATGTCTTTACGGAAAAGAAAGTGCAAAGAAGAAAAGCAAATATTAATGTACATGATAACTCTTGGAAAATCATTGGTGCTTGAAATGATTTTGCAAAAGCAGTCCAGTTCGGATAATGGCAGGTACCTCTTAAGGGTTCCCCATCACAGTTTGTAGAACAAGGAATTTTGCAAATTTCAGACTACAAAGATTCTTGGATTAGAATAATATTGAAATGATGTTGAGTTTCGAGTATTGTGTTGAGGATGAGGGAATTCTTGTGAATGTTTTGCAAGAAAAACTTAAGGTTGTGCACAATCATAAGTTGGGATTGGCGTTCACTTTGGAACGAAGCGATTTTGACCTGTTCTCACAGATCTCAGTATACTTTTTAACGTGCCACTCACAATTGAATCAATGTCTCTAAAATGGACAATGATTGGAGCACTTGAATGAATGAGAGCAAGGTTCGCCCTTCTTCGTTTCAAGTCTAGGAGGATTAGTTTTGTCGTTAGCCTTACAACACCAACTGAACTCTCTATGATGTTCCGATTTGTGAGGGCTGTTACATTTGACGCATTTTGCTCCCTGAATCCTACACGACAAGGTGGCATGACCCCATTTCCAGCAATTCTTACAAAGCGGGATGCTAGGGTTCATGTTTACACCTCTGATGGTGGCGATGAAGTTTCCTATGTTGAAACACCTGTTAATGAGCATTTTCACATTCTTACCACTTTGAACGTCCCAAATGTTGATCCAAACTAAAGCTATATCCGATTTCGGGGAAACTTTGATTACTCTCGGTTTCGAAGCGAGAGAAATGTTATTGAATATATGGTTTTGTTTGAGTATATTTTCGATATCATTCGAGGTAAGTTTTGTTTGATGGTCTGAATAGGGGTAGTATGGTATACCGATGATTTTCAGGTACAACTTGGACATGGGAAGGCGAGCATCTTCAACTTGAAGAGAATTGATGTCGTTGGAGTTTTTGATGTAGTTGTCAATAATAGACATGTCCAATTGTTGGGCTACCTTGTTGACAACGACAGAAATACCTGTGTTATCAGAGCAAATATAGTCAACTAAGACATCAGTTTTAGCGTTTCATAAGGATCTGTTGATGTTAGCCACATGCAATGACGAATTCTTCATGAAAGATGATACATTATCACTGCTCATAGGAATGATGATGTGCTTTCTCGACAGTCCTTTGGTTGTCATTTTGATGCGGGGTTTTGCCTTAGTTTGCCTATTGACGATATTGTTTACTTGATCGATTTTCTGAGCATTTAAAGAGGGGAACGTTTCTTTGATCTTCAGAATTTTGGAAGCGTTAGCTGACGGTTTGGATGCTTGAGTGTAAGATTTCCCAGAGCTTGGGTTGGAGGACTGGTTGCTACTTTCAACCATGTTTTTCTTAGAGTGAAAGTATTTCGAAATGGTGTTGATCTCCTTTTTGGACTTGGCTGGTAAAGGAGGAAGAGGAGGGGCCTTGTTGATAGTGGCTGGGGTTGGTTTGGGAAGATTCTTCTTCTTGTTGCCATTCAATGTCGGAGTTCTTGGAGTAAACTTGGACGAGATTTTAGCCCTGAGAGTGTTAGTTTTATTGTCAGTATATAATACATCCCATTTGGTCCCATTTACTGTTTACCTGTTTGTTAAGGATATATTTGGCCAGAAAATTAAGGGTGACCTTGATGTTCTTGGAGTCCGACGCAAAATGTTCTATTGATCTGTGAAGAGAAATGGGATAGAATGACCCACTCCATAGTTCAGATTCTGTAGGGGCACAGAGATTGTATGGGATTTGGATGTTGATGATGTCATCCTCGTGTTGAACATGTGTTGAATTTGCCTCATTGTTGCCACCCAGGGGTCTTGTGGGTACCTGCTGGTTGGTCTGCTGGTTAGCCATCATACTAACCCTGATAGCTCTTTCTTGCTCTGTCTCGTAAGACAGTTCATGACTTTCGATGTTAGATTCTTCAGTTTCGGGTACTACATCCATGTTCATCCTTTCATGATAAGGAGTCACACGGCCAGAAGAAGCTAAGGATGATTCCCTAGAAGAATTAGCAGAAGGCAAGGGATTTTGCCCTCGCTCTTCAGAGTTGATAGTAGGAGATACTGCTGACTGAATGTCCATTTCTACATCTATTTTGTTAGACATAGGTGGTAAAGAGGTATTGGAGTTTAAAGCCATGTCTGATTTGCTGAAGTGTGTAGAAAAAGAAAATCTATTTACTAACTTTCCAATAGGTGCTACCATACAAGATAGTGGTAAGAGAAAAAGAAGTAATGACAGTCTACCTATATACTCTATATAATAAATTGTTGATTTAAAGAAAAAAAAAAAAAAATAAAAAGAAAAATAATAAATTAGTAAAATAAATATTAAAAAGAATAAAAGTAAATAATTTATATATATAAAGCTAAAAAAGAATAAGTAAA
>JAJOHK020001364.1:0-13997 GCA_022457215.2 Leucocoprinus gongylophorus | reverse complement strand
AGTTTGACTTTTACTTTCTCACTAAAGTTTAAGTTATAATATTAGAACTCAGTATTCTACTTCTTAAGATTGCATAACTCCAGGATCTTCCTACTCTCTTGTTGTGGCAACCACTAACTAAGATAGTTAATAATATACTAGAGTAGTCTTACAAGTAAGAATTTTATAGAGATTATAAGAGAACTCAACAAGGAGTCTTTAATACATTTCTATACTATTTATACTACCAGTACATGGTTCATGCTAACAATAAATAACCCTATCCTAATGTCCATGTATTATTCATAAGTATATTATAAGATTGATATACTATAGACATATGTCTTGATATTATTCCTTTTAGTTCTTTCTACAATGCTTTAGGCTTATGACATAATGTCATGTGATGCATCATGTGACTGTGGTCACATGCATCTTCATTATCTAGAAAAATAAAAGAAACCAAAAGAAAAAAAAGAAAAATCAAATTAAAGAAAATAGATAAATAAATAAAAATAAAATATCAGAGTTCAAGTGTACTATGATCATTCCTTCTTTCTCTTGTACCACCATCTTGCATGGTAGCGCCTGTAAGAAACTTAGGAAATAAATCTGTTTTCTTTTCTTCAAACATACATTCACAACAAGACCTTCAATTATCAACTGTATTTCCATCAAATCACACAGAGATAGACATTTTACCAGGATATTCTCCTGACAATTATGATGAGGTGAGAGGAAGAAGAGTCTCACACAAATCACAGGGTTCCAGAGATTCATCTATATTTTCCACCAAATCCTTGGTCATTTACCATTAGAAAATAGAATATAACAACAAAGATGTTGACATAGACAATAATTCTCATGCTTTGTCATATGAAACGACACAAGAGAAGACCTTTTGAGTCAGTATAGTGGCTGACACTAACAACAGCATGGTTACCATGACTCTACAACATGTCTCCTCTAAGCATCCCAATATGACATCTACTCATGTTGATGATACAGTCATTAATATTCAATTATAGTATGATCTAAACACACCAATGGAACCTGATCTTTGAGATGGCAGTTTCTACCCAATCTCACTCCATGGCTCTATCAAACACATTGTTTTGGATTCTAAAAATATTAAGGACTTGCTCAACTTCATGGCTAAATACATTGCTAACAAACAAGTTAATCTAGCCAAATCTAACAATTTGGAAGATTTCAAGGGTATTGGAGAAACAATTTGGAATCTCATCTCTTTGGTGTATCAATCTAAATGGGATTCTCTTATAGTAGGCAAAAACGCTAACTTTCTTAAGAAAAAAATTTCAGACAAACTCACTCCTAGGATTATCCCACCAGCCAATCATAACAATAAAACAGCAGACAAGTCTATTCCAGCTAATATTGAAAAAATTCTACCTCCAATTCCAGCCAAGTCATAGAAGAAGGTCAACCAAATTTCCAAGTATTTCAAGAATATCAAATTCATCAACGGATCTAACCCTCTCAACAAATTGTATATGCAAGCCTTCAAACAGTCCTATATACTAGCATCCAAGCAGATAAACAACACTACTAAAGTTATCAAAATCAAGGATACTTTCCCTGCTCTAAATGCTCAAAAAATCGACCAAATTTATAGAATTGTTAATGGCTCTTCAAAATCTAAGCCATGTATTCAAATGATCACCAAAGGTCCAGTCCTTTGTAAAAACAAGTCATCATTCTGATGAGTAATGACAACATTAATAAATTTATGAAAGACAGCTCATTTTACATTGCAAATATTAACCAGTTTTTAAGGAACACTAAATCTGAGGTCTTAGTTGACTTTATTTATTCAGACATTTCTAGTATCACGATTGTTACAGACAAGATCATGGTTCAATCCAATTTTTATATCATTGAAAATTATATAAAGAAAGTCAAAGACATTGATACTGTTAATGTAGACATTCCTTGATTACTCCAATCAAAGTTCTATTTGAAAATCATAGGTATTTCCTACTTCCCTCACAACTCATCTAACAAATGTCTTATACCAAGTGATGTTGAAAGCATCATAAAACAAAATTAAATATTTGACAATATTCTCATGTCAAAACTATATGTTATCAAAGTGTCACCTAAGTCTGATATGTCAATTATTTGGATTGACATTTGGGATGTTTAGAGTGGAAGTAAGGCTAAAAGTCTTATTAACAGGTGTTTCAATGTAGGAAGATTTATTGCAACTATTTGAGGAGCCAATATAAACCCTGGTATCTCTCAATGCAAGAATTGCTGGTGATAGGAACATACAACTATGTTCTGCTATATCTAGGGCTCCAAGTGTGTCAAGTGCAATGGCTCTCACAAGACTAAAAACCATTGTCAATTCAGGTAGTGTTGCAAAGTGAATGTGAAAACTCACCTCAAGACAAAAAAAAGCAAACTATGTCTGCATTTCTTCAAGTGCTTTAACTGTCATGGAGATTACTAAGTGGACTTCAACCTGTGTCTGTTTTGACAACATAGGTTTCATCACGAATAGCACATCAAGGAATATAACAAGATCTGTGAAAACAAGTCCAACTCTATTTGCTCAACTATGAATGATATTATATAATGATTTGTGACATCCTTAAATTCTTTTCTTAAAATGTTAGAAAAAACAAATTAACTGTTAATACAATCCTAGAGACTTAGTTTTCATACAATATTATATTTCTTCAAGAACCTTTATGGTCAACCATCTGCTCCATCCCTAGCTCCAATAATCATGAGGGAGAGCTTCTTGTTGGTATTCCCCACCATCCCAATTGGCTTACCTTCACCAGATCTCCCACCAATCAGTCTAACTCTCCAAGAGTCATGACTTATATCAACATTTGTGTTTTATGTTTATAGTTTTCCCTATGAAATGATGTTTTAAACCACAGAGATATTTTCTGTATTTCTTTTTCTAATCAGGGTTCTATTTATTTTATGATTAATGTCTATTCTAACTCTTTTTAGTCAGCCTTAAAGTATCTAAAGGATACTGAGTCCAACATTCATAACATCATTATTATAACAGATGATTTCAATATTAGAGATAGTGCTTAGGATTCTAATTTTTCATTTCACTCTAGTTATAGAAATTCTCTTTTTGACATTGCAGACTCATTTTCTTTAGACATTTCTAAATCTCTCAAAAATGTCTCTACTAAATTTTCTGACAATGATTATAATGCTAACTTTGTTCTAGATTTAGTATTCCTTTGCCTCTCTTCTCCAGAATTCAATTGCCATTGTATTCACCCAAATTGGAGACTTTCATCAGACTATGTTCCAATTACTGTTGAAGTATCCATTTGTGAAGAAAGAATATTGCATACACAATGATTGCTAGCAAAAGAAAGTGATGAAGAAAATTTGTTTATCAAAAATGTCATCTAAATCATAAAAAATGTGAATATGACTATTATTCAAAATGCTGAAACCCTTGAAGAGGTGGCTCAATCAATGTCATCCAAAATTGAAGAATCATGGCAAAAGAATTCTAAACTGATAAAAATCACAAGACACTTCAAAGCATGGTGGAATGAAGACTGTTACCTATCACTTGAAAAGTATTATCTTTTTCAGAGTTTTGAAAACTGGTGTAACTTCAAAAGTATAGTTAAGAAATTTAAGAGGTCTTTTTTTGATGACAAAATTGAAGAAATTGCTAACAAAAAGTATGGCCCATAAGAACTCATGAATTGGGTCAAGAAATGCAAGCTCTCTGCTATCAAAGCTATTCAGTATGAAGGATGCCCATATATTGAGCTTGAAGATCTTTGGATAGCTCTACACAATTCCTTTAATTCTGCTCAGATGAGAGAAATTGATATTTATGTTTTAGACAAAATCCCTAACAAACCTACAAGAGATTGGAACCCTTTTTCCAAGCAAGAATTAATTAGCACAATTGAAAAGTGTAACAATTTGTCTGCTCCAGATCCTGGCAAATTAACCTGGAGCTATATCAAGTCTATTATAAGAAACAAAGATTGTATCTTCAAACTTGTAGATATTGCTAATGCTTGTATAGATTTGGGATATTGGCCATCTCATTTCAAAACTTCAACAATGGTTGTAATTCCCAAACCTAACAAGTCTATATACAACTCTCCTAAATCATATTGACCTATAGTTCTTCTCAACACAATTAAAAAACTATTTGAGAAAATGATTGGAGAACATTTCCAATTTCACACAATCTCCAACAGCTTTATTCACCACAGTCAATTAGGAGGTCTTAAATAGAGGTCTACCACAGATACTGGTGTTATTCTTACTCATATCATTCATTCAGGATGGATTAAAAATATTATCACAAGCACTCTAACATTTTACATAACTCAGTTTTTCCCTTCCCTGAACCACCAGCTTCTCTTCCTCATTCTTGACAAGATGGGCCTGGACCAAAAAATATCCAATTTTTTCAAGAATTATCTAGTAGGAAGAAAAACCAGTTATTGTTGAAACAATTTTATTTCTCCTTCATTTGACATTAATATTGGCATTGGTCAAGGATCTGTGCTATTACCTATTCTTTCCACTCTTTATCTTTCTCCTGTATTTCATTCCTTAGAAAAATGTCTAAAAATCCTAAAAATTCCTATCTCTATGATTTCTTTTGTAGACAATGGATTATTCATTTCTCAAAACAAGTCTATCTCATATTTGAATGCAAATCTTTTTTGTAGCTATAATGTCATTTTATCTCTTCTTTTGAAATATGGTCTTATTGTTGAACATGGGAAAACTGACATTTTTCACTTCTCTAGATCACATGGGGCATTTGATCCCCCTCCTTTTGATATTTCTCCTATTGGAGGTCTTTTGCTCCTTTCTAAAGAAATCTGGAAATATCTGGGCTTTATTTTTGACTGCAAACTCATATTTAGAAATTATATCGATTTCTATTGCAACAAAGTGATTTCTACTACCAAATATATGAAGTTGCTCAGCAATTCATCAAGAGGTATCAACCCTCTTCAAAAAAGAAGACTCTATAGATGTTGCACTTGACTCATTGCACTATATGGGTTTCTGTTGTGGTACTACAACAAAGCTCCCATGAGCTATTACCTCAACATCTTAAGAAAAATGCAATGAAGAGCTGCTCTCTGGATTACAGATGCTTTTTTGTATATCTCCTACCCTCAGAGTTGAAACCATTGCCAGTCTTGTCCCCATTCACCTCCATCTTAAGAAACTATATAGAAAATTCCTATTATGACAGTCTCCTCTTCCATCTAACCATATTATTCATAGTATTCTCAGTTCCAATGGGTCACAAGAACAGAAATGCTATAATACATCTATTGACTGCCTCACAGCTAAACAGAGAATTTGGTTGAAATTGCCTCTTATTGACATCAACAATAAGTGTAACAAATTTTTCCCTTCTTTTTGTTTTTTCAACGAAGAATTTAAACCTGGAAATTGTATTGTTGATATTTTTCCAGATCAATTTTCTTTTCACCCTTGTCTTATAAATGTCAAAGAGTACATGAAAAACTTGAATGAAGTCATATTTAAAGCATTTTCTAATCCCTTCTCTACTATAGTTGTATTGGATGCCAGCATCAAGAACCAAGTCACTACTTCCATCTCACACATTCATTCCTTCAACAAATCTGTCATTAAAACCTTACATAGGGCAATCAACATAACCACAGCTGAGGCCAAGCTCTTTGCTATCTGATATAGCATTAACCAAGTAGTTGCTGACCCCAATGTCAAACATATTGTAGTCATCACTAACTCTCTCCATATTGCAAGAAAGATCTTTGACTCTTCCACTCACCCATATCAAATCTACTCAGTAGCGATTTCCATGGAACTTAGAGAATTTCTTTTCAAAGATTCTCAAAACCATATTGAATTCTGAAACTGTCCCAGCAAACAACAGTGGGTCCTTCATCAGTTGGTCGACAAAGAAACCAAAAACATGGTATCTACTCTATTATTCCTATACAAGTCTTCTTGGGATTTCTACAAAAAATCTGAGTGTAAGTCCATACTTTCTCAGTGAAAGATGACCTTCCAAGTATTCAACTCTAAAGAGAGAAACTTTCTTGATCTATTAGGTAATGACTTAAACCCCATCAAACCATCAAGTTCCAAAGGTGGCCTATAGCTTTTGCAATTTGGTCATTCAAACTCACTTTGCACTCAAGCCTCAAGAGCTATTACCAACCATGCTCCAATAGGAGAATATAGATTAAGATTCTTTCCTTGAGAGAGTTTCACATGTCCTTGTAGTCTATACCCTATTGAAACAAGATGACACATTCTTCATGAATATTGTAGGTTCAACAACTATTGGAGTCCAAGAAGGGATACTTTATCCCATTTTTCTCTTTTTCTCCAATTTAATCCAAGTGCTTTTGCATTCTCTTAATCACTTATACTCTGTGTTACTAATTGTATCACATTATCATTTTATACTTTACATTTCTTTTATCTATGTCTCTTTCTTTTCTTTCTCTGTTTCTTGCATCTGTCTGAATGTACATAGTTATGAAGTAGCTACCACAGCCTGCTCTTGTGCTCTATATAATAAATTGTTGATAAAAAAAAAGTGTACTATGATATCTTTTTACTCACCCTCAACTAAGAGATAACATTGCCATAGAGTCAAGAAGAAATAGCTGGACCTTAGACTTAAAATAAAGATAACAGCTACTAAAAGGCTTGTTATAGATAGTTAAGACTAAGTATAGGCCTCTTTTTTTTAATTTCAGCAATTTATTATATAGAGCATGAAGGTAGACCATGGTAGTTACATTGTAACTACATACATGACAAGTGAGCTAACATGGGGATATAAAAACAAAAAGAAAGAGAAAAGGAAAAAGAAAAGAAAATAATAAGAAAAGAAGAAATATGCACAAAACTAGTTATGAGTTCTACTTGAAACTGATGAAGAAGTGGTATTTATAAAAGAAAACACACTCAGATTAGATTCCAGGAACATGACAAAATAACTAATTAAGTCTCTTCTAAAATTTCAATATTTGTTAAACCTTTGGCATTCATAAAGGATATGATGTCTTATTTTGATGGGATATAACTTATACAGGCACTTAAACTCTTCCCTAGGAAAAAATCTAAGTTTGTATTCACCAATTGGAGCATGATTTGTAATTGCCCTTGAAGCTCTAGTGCACAAAGAATTGGAGTGGCCAAAGAATTTCAGTCAAAACCTGCCTTTGATGTATGATGGTTTTATAATATTGTTGTCACTGTCAAGGAGATCAAGGAATTGCTTTTCTTTGAAGTCTGATGCTTGGAAAGTCATTTTTCATCTATTCAAAATATCATTGCATTCACTTTTCCTGCTAAAGTCCCAAGATACTTTGCAAGGAAAAAGAGATATAGGATTGAAAGATTTTGTTTTCTTATCAATAACTTTATGAAGAGCCTAGTTGCAACAGCTAGAGCACTCCCAAAATTTGATAGAATTCTCCTGGTGATGTAAGAAGAAATTACAAAGCTCAATGAGAGTAAATACTGCATGAACTTGATAAGAATGGAATATGAAGGTTGAAGATCTTTCTAGCTATATGTATTGAGTCAGTGATGACAATGATTTTTGAGATTTCAGATTTTTGAGATTTCATTGTAACTTGTGGCTTGGTTAATACTATATCTGATAGCAAATAGTTTGGCTTCTGTGCTCGTAACATAAACCACATGGTAGAGAGTTTTGGTGATAGGTTTATTGTGAATATGTATATGAGATATGGATATAGCAATATTGTTTTTGACACTAGTATCTGTGATAACAAAAGCATACAAAGGAACACTTGAGGATTCAATAGTTAGACTATTAAGTTGATGGATGTACATTTTAAGGCTATTGTCTTTTTGTTTACTAAATAAATTAAAAGAGAAACAATTAGAGAAAATATCAATAAATCTATTACTGGGAGAGAATTCAGGGTGAAGAGGGATGAAAGAGGGGAATACTTTGTTAAACCTGTTGTTCATATTAACTAAATAGCCTTTGATTAAACCATATTGGCATTTTGTAAAAAAGCTCAGTGAAGACAAATGTTAAATAGATGATGAGCATGGACTAGGTTCTATAAGGGAGCAAATGATGTGGTTAGGAGGAAGAGAATATGCTCAAAGTTGTGATCTTTTACTGAGCTTCTGAAAATGAAGATTGATGAGGATGAGATCTACAATAGCTTTAATAACAAATGTAGAGGAGGTTTTGAATGCCCCTAAAATCTAGATAGTAGCTCTTCTTTGTATTTTATCTAGCATTTTCAGAGGGTAGGATAGAGGAGCACGGTTATAATACCAAAGCTGAAAACTATAGAGAGCAATTGGGAGAATGTAGCTTCTGTATAAGAAGTGTTTCTAATGTGGGTTCAAGCCTTAGACTGAGTTACCAAGAATTTTCATACATTTGACAGTTGACATCACCTTGTTGGAATAAAAGTCAATATAATGATAGAATGAAAGCTTTCTATCAAAAATAAAGCTAAGGTATTTCCAAGAGTTCTTAGGATGTAGAATAGGGCTACCAATAGATGAAAGGTCAAGGGGAGGGAGATTGAAAGATCCTTGCAACTTATTAAAGTGGAAAACTTCAGTCTTTGAGTGTTCTATTATAAGACTGAACTTTAAGAGAAGATTTGATATCGCATTGTAATTACAAAAGAGACATGAATTGGAAAGATGAAAAGATTTGCTCTGGATAATGAAAAGACCATTGTCTATAAAAGAGAGAATAGAAATCAGAGTTTCTAGATTTTTTAAATGATTTTCTAGAATGTAAAGAAATAATAAAAGATAGAGGGCCAATAAGACAGGAGAGAGAGCTGAGCCTTGGCCCACTCCAATGTTAACATCAAATGAAGGTGAGGTGAAACTGTTTCAAAAGTAGTTTGTTTTTCTACTAATGAGATAATTAGAGAAAAACTTAATGATATGCAGATCAAAACCCACTTTCTCCAAAATAAGAGTAAAAAGATGGTAATTGAGAGGAAAAATTATGAGATGTTAAATGCCAGAGTACTCATTGAGAGATTTTTGACACAACCTGAGCAAATGATATAGATTAGGGCAATTCCTGCATTTGTCATAGATTTGAATTTTAATCTCCCAAGTTGACTTTGGTGGATGAAATTGTTGGAAATAACATGAAATTGAAGTCTGTCGCCAATGATCTTTTTGATAAGTTTGCCTAAGGTGTTAAGCAAGACAATTGGTCTAAAAGACTTAGGAGTATTGTATGAAGATTTATTGAGCTTCAGGATTATAACTGTTGTTGATGTTTTAAAGTGAGATAGCTAAAAACCAAGATCTAGACATACATTAGCAATCCTGATGATATTGTTTAAGCATTTATTATCATGGAGTATGTGCTTGAGGTAACTCCATGATAGTTTGTCTGGGCTAGGTATAGACAAATTATTGCAATTAGCAATTACATTCTTGAATGTCTTCAGAGAAAGAAGCCCATGAGAAAGATGATATCAATTCAATTTCATTGAGAAAGCTATCTTTAACACTGTGATGTAGAGCTGTATTAAAAGATGAGTGAAGAGCCTACCATAGATATTGATTTTCAGGCATAGTTAGTTGTTGTACTTGATAGCTTTAATGGCTGGCAATTTTCATTTGTTGATCCAATT
The DNA here is from genome assembly GCA_022457215.2 of Leucocoprinus gongylophorus. Taxonomy (NCBI): domain Eukaryota; kingdom Fungi; phylum Basidiomycota; class Agaricomycetes; order Agaricales; family Agaricaceae; genus Leucocoprinus; species Leucocoprinus gongylophorus. Next base: position 4,356 of record JAJOHK020001364.1, on the reverse strand, counting down.
CATTAGTTCCTAAGAACCTCGTTTTTTGTTTGCTATCTCTTGAATTTTGAGATCAAAGAAGGCTCACTTAGTATTCTTGACAGTTTTCCAAAAGATTTTCCAATCTTCCAAGTTCTTTAATGACCTGTAGTTCCTTAGGTCCCTACTACAGTCTTTATTTCACCAACTCTTAGAATATCTCATGATGTGGATGGTCTTGGAGTTTTTTTCCCAAGTGTTTTTGATCTTGTTAACAAGTTCATTGACAATGAATTCTAATCTGTTAGTATTAGACAGGTCAGAGATATTGAGATTTTTAATAGAGATGGTGGTATTCTTGATGAAAGCTGCTTCCTCTTTACTATTTTTGATGATAGAGCATTTGGATGAGATCACACTTTCTTCAATGATAGGAATTATGATAGTAAGAGGGGTATGGTCTGATGTTTGATACCAATTGAGGTGTATCAAATGATTGTTTAATTTGTTTGATCTGTTTTGGAGGAACATGAGGTCAATGACTGAGTTTGAGTCATTGATGTTATCTGAGTATCCAGTTGGAACTTGGTTAGTGGAAATAGACAAGTCAAGATTAAATGAGTCAGTGATAATAATGAGATTGTCACTAATAGTTGAATGATGAGGAAAAAATGAATCCCAGTAGCTATCATGAATATTAAAGTTATCAGTTATAATTAAAAGATTATGAATATTCACTTTAATATCCTTAAGATACTTCAAAGTAGAATGAGAAGAATCAGAATATATATTTATAAGCTAAAAAATTTCATTGTTATTGAAGAACGAAACTAGCAGGATGTCTTTATAATTAATAATATCTTTTTGAAGAGAGAAATAAAAAGGAGATAGTCTGATGTTGATGTAAATGATAACTTTAGGAAAGTTATTTACTGAGTTGGATTCTCTGGCAAAGGTAAGCTAATTGGGATGATTGACGATGCCAACTAAAGGTATTCCTTTGCTATTTCTAGAACTGGGGATAGATCTGATTGTTGACCAAGACAGCTCTTAGATGAAAATTATGTCAAAGTTAGAATTGACCTTGAGAACAGTGTTGACAATGAGATTATTCTTTCAAATGTTTTGTAAAAAGATCTTTAAATCTTTCAAAATCATATTGCAACACCATTCACAGCTGAATGAGTTGAGGTTTTTCAGTTTTCCCAAAGCTTAGTATATTCTTTGAAATGCTATTCCTTATTGAACCTGTGTTTCCAAAATGGACAATTAGTAGAATTAGCTTGGTGTTTGCCTTTGCAGTTTAAGCACTTAAAGGAGTATGAGCACAGATCACCTTTCTTGGTCTTTAACCTGGGTAGGTTAATCTTGTTGTTTGCTTTACAACACCACACAAATTAGTAGTGATGAATGGTTTGGTGGGGACTATTGCACTTAACACACTTAGAATCCTGAATTCAGCACATACCAGCTGTATGTCCCCATTTCCAGCAGTTTTTACACTGTGGTACTCCAGGGTTTATATTTGCTCAACACACTATGGCAATGAAGCTTTCTACATTGAAACACCTGTTAATGATTGTCTTGGCTTTGGAGTCATTTTGTGTATTCCAAATGTCAATTCATACAATGGACATGTCTGACTTTGGAGAGACCTTAATAACTCTGGGTTTGAAGACTAAGATAATATTATTGAAGATGTGATTGCTTTTGAGGATTTTTTCAACATCATTAGAGAATAAGCAGGTGTTTGAATGCTTGGCAAGGTATGGAATGCCAATGATCTTGAGGTAAGATTTAGATTACAGCAGTCTAGAAGAGGAGATTTGATTAATGTCAGTGTTTAAAGAGTTTTTGATGTATTTTTTGATTTTTTGAAGATCTGATGGGTTAGCAACATTGTTAGTAGAGATTACAATGCCTTTGTCATCAATATGGATGAAGTCAGCCATGACATTTGATTTGATGCTTTTGAGAGCCTGATTGATGCTGACAATGTAGGTGTTAGAGTCCTTCAGATACTTCTTTGCAGTTTTGTTGTTCATTGGGACAATCACTTGTTTGAATAATAGGCTTTTTGTGGTCATGTTGATGTAAGGTTTGGTTTTACTCTTACTACTAATGAGTTTTTGAACTTGTTCAATTTTTTTGTTCTGAAGATACAGAAAAGTCTTCTTAATCTTCAGAGTTTTTATAGTAATGTTCAATGAAAAGATTTTTGAGGAGGCTTGCATGTAAGATTTTTTTTGAGCTGAAGATGTGTTCTTCTTGAAGTATTTGGATATCTCATTAACCTCCTTGAGGGATTTTGCCAGAATGGGAGGTAAGAGAGAGGAAACATAAGTCAATTTAATCACTTCTTTGTTTTTGACATTGACTGGCATTCTGATGATCTAAGGACTGAATTTAGATTTTATCTTATTTCTGAACAACATTTTGGAGTTGTCCACAATCAAGCTATCCCAGTGAGCTTCATAAATTGATGAAATAAAATCTTAGACTGCCTTACCAATATCCTTGAGATCTTTGATGCTATTGGCTTTATTGTCATCAATAGTCTTACCAAGTATATATTTACACATTCTGATAAGAGAATCTTTGATGTTTTTGATGTTAGACACCAAATATTCTATAGACCCATATAAAAAGATAGCTCAGAAATTACTGTCCCATGACTCTAGGTCTAGAGCCTGGTCAATATCATAGCTTAACTGGACATTGACCATATTATTGCTTGATAGAGAGATGTTGTTTAGAATAGGGTCCACGTTCACAACATGTTGTTGTTTTGAGTTATTGTTGGGGTCAGCCACCTTGCTGACTTGGTTTTCCTGACTCTTGAGAGTCATGTATTCGGGCTGTGGACTGTTAGATATAGTGACAGGATTGTCTTCATTCATCCTGTTACTTTCTTTCTGAACTCTTGTTGCATAGTCCTTATTATAGTTACTTGAGGATAAGAATAGTGTGTGCTAAGCACAAGAGAGCGACCTCTTATCTCATCATAATAGTCACAAGCTTTCTCAAAAATATCATCAAAAGAGTTGAATTCCATGTTTGAAATGTTGTTAGGAGACATGATATCAGTTGTGAAATGAATAACTGAAGTAGAAGTTGTTATATTCCTAAAATCTCTAATAGATGCTACTATGTAAGATGGTGGTTAAAGAGAGAGAAGGAATATATAGGCTTCTTTCTAGATATACTTATCATTGAATTATATAGCATTGTTGTAGCATTATCACAAAATGAACTACTCACTGATTGTGATACTTGGAACTTAGATATCTTGATAGTAATTTAAAGGTTCAGTATAAAAAGACAGTAATAATAGATAATTGGTAGTATTAATTGATATTGTGTTAGACACAGTTCATATCTTATTATTTGAGTTCCAATGATAGTCTCTCAGAAGTCCAAAATGAGTTATTTAAGTGTTATTTATGAATACTATTATGCCAGAAAATGCTTTTTTGTGAAAAGACATTTTATTATTGGGTTTTTAAGTATATAAGACTTATTCAAGGGCTTTAGTGAGAAGACTTGACACTCCTAGATGATATATCAAGCTCTATCAAGTAGGTTTCTGCTCAAGAGACAGTATAGTAGCCATTAATCAAACTAGATCTTAGGAAGACAAGGTTTTTAGTAATGAGAAATATTACTACACTTGCAAAAAACTAGCTACAAAGTATGAGTACTTGTAAGCATAATCTACATAATAATTAATGTTTGAATGGTAGAATAAGGCAGGAATATGCTGGATCAGAAGCTGGAGGAGTCTAGAATGGATTCATAAGTAAAAATAACCAGTAAAAATGACTAAGAAAGAATAAAACCAGTACTCACAAGCAGAAAATGATTATTGGGCTAATGTTAGGTTGCAAATGGAAAGAGGATCATATTTGCAAGATCTCAGTAATCTTTCTTATGGTTTTAGTCTTTGTTTTCTATGTTCATTTACTATATTTTTAGACTAATATCTAAGCTACAAGTAGAGGAGAGAAAAAGGAAAGAATTCTTATCTAAATTTCCTACTTGTGATTTTGGAGAGTTCTAATAACCTAGGAAAGGCTAGCAAGATAAGTTTCAGTTGGTACCTTCATTTATAAGGTTTAACTTGAAGAATGCCTTCAAGATACATCATTTAAAATAAATAGTATTGTTGGAGGCTCTTAAAGAGTATTGTAATATATTTACTAGATTTTCCAAAGGAGCTTGTTACATAGTATAAGGTTTACTATGTTAGTAAGGAAAAGTGTTTGCAAGTGGATGCTATTCATATACTTCTTTTAATATTCTTTCTAACTATATCCTTTTACATTTACAAAGGTTCTTTTAGAAATTGAATTCTTGAGCATACAGTTAAGTTCTGTATAGTTCTTGTTGTATCTTAGC
>JAJOHK020001363.1:0-14012 GCA_022457215.2 Leucocoprinus gongylophorus | reverse complement strand
AACAGCAGTAAATCCTCTGTAGGTGATAGTGGGACCTCTTCTTGTCCCACCTACACTCTCTACCGACTACTTATCTACTGCCTGACTACTGCTCTAATCAAACTGTTACACTATTATTCCTAAGCAGAAAATCCCTAAACTAGGTGCTCCTTAATAGACAACACCGCTACTCTGTATGGACAGGTCACAAAGAGATTCTGCAGCATGAGTCTTCTACATAAATATGACTATCTACCACACCCACACAAGATAATATATCTTACTACACCAGTGGGTCTTGGTACAACAAAACAACTAAGATTTGCTCTCTTAGCTGGTATCCCCCTTAATGTCTAGGGTCCAGCTAAATCTTCTTAACATTGAGTGCACTGCTTGCAGTTGAGGATGATAAAAGAGTAAGAAAAGGAGTCTGTGTAATGCAGAGTTCCTGGAGGTAGTCGAGTTCTACTGTTGTAGCAACCACTAGACACAAAGTCTAATAGCTACACAAGCAAGTAAAGCTCTCAGTAGGCAATCAAGTAGGGAAAATCACAAGAGAACTCAACAAGGGGTCTCTGCTAAATTAGAGTTCTATATATACAAGGTGTCAAGATTGTTGACAGTGGACTTTATTTTATTTTCTCTTTTTACTTTATTTTTCTTTTTTCTTTTTCTTTTTCCTTTTCTTTTCTTTTCTATTTTTAGAGCAACTTGGGTTAGGGTTATCAGTCACGCTGTCACATCAGTCACAAATTGATGGCAAAGTCACAAGACTGATTATGGGACTTGGAAGAATAAAGTAGAAGAGTCTGGAACAAAGTGATGTCATACAGCATGGACAACATATGCTGGCCTCATGTTATACTCATGGTTGTTTAGGGTAGGGTGCACAGTAGTTAGCACAGACCATGGGTAATAGTATATAAGGTAGACTGCTTTGTACTAGGAACTCTATCGAGTTCTCTTGTGTCACTCAACACAAGAGTTGTTTCATTGCTTAACCCTTTAAGTCTTGATTCATAACACAAAGTACACATAGTCCATGCTTGCTATAAGATAAGAGTGTGAACAGACTTTGGCTAAGGTTAGGGTTAGCTAGACATAGATAAGTAATTAATTATTAGTCTACAATGGAGGAAGAGCACATGACCTGGAAGTCATGTGATAGAAGCTGGAATAGTCTAGAGCAGTCTGGAAGAACTTAAGGTCTAGAAGAATCAAGAGAAGTCTAGATAGTAGTTAGGGTTAGAAGTGACATCAAGGGACAATGGTTTCTCATAGTGTACACATAGTACATACATATATGATAGAGATTAAGAGTATGATGTCAGGGCACATGTATATAGTATGGTAGTCTTATAGTGGATGAGTAATAGGACATGAGGACAATGTATAGATATTAGGGCAGATAGATGTTATAGCACAAGGATGTGGACAGACTTTAGGGTTAGGGTTAGTAGACAAGAATAGGATAGTAGGTAATTATTAGTCTACAATGGACATAGGATTAGGAGATAGGCACGTGACCTGGAAGTCATGTGATAGAGGCTAGAATAGTCTAGAGCGGTCTGGAAGGACTTAGGGTCTAGAAGGATCGGGAAAAGTCTAGAGTAGGAGTTAGAGTTAGGAGTGACATCAAGGAACAAGGGTTCCTCATGGTGCACACATGGTGTATGCATGTACGACAGAGATTAAGAGTGATGACGTAGGACAATAGAGTAGGGTAGAGGGTATGATGTCAGGGCATATATAGGAAGCATGGTGGCCTTATGAAAAACACATGTGGATGAGTAATAGGACATGAGGACAGAGCATAGACTTTAGAGTCGGTAATATAATGTTGTAGCACGGACCAGGACTGTGTAGTATATATAGCGGGTAGATAGAGTAGGAGCTCCTTATCGAGTTCTTTTTGTGTCAACCCTATACAAGGTTTAGTCTCTTGACCAACTCTAAGGTTTTGAGTCTACAACAGTAGATATTGTTGTAGCACAGACTACATTGTATTTATATAAATAGAGGAGCAATACAGTGAGGGCTTCTTGTCAAGTTCTCTTGTAATCCCTACTACTAGATAGCCTACTGAGAGCTTTGCTGAAGTCAGCATAACACAAGTGCCATTCCAGTAAGTAGTTGCTACAACAATGCTACTACCTTATGTCCACCTTATTTCCTACTCAAGACCATCATGTTCTAGGCTTATGATGTCACATCATGTGACCTGTTGTGTAACTGTAGTGTCATGTACCTTTTTATCTTCCAAAAGAAAAATAAAAGAAAATAAAAATAAAAATTGTTAGTGTTCAAGCATTCTATAACAAGTATATAGTAGAGATGAATATTTATTACCAAGAATATAATTGGTGGACAGAAATATAAAGTAATTTTAAGAATGCTATAGCCAGCACACCACAATCCTGAAATTGACTGGAAAATAGGAGAAGTGAAGATAATGAGATGTCTAGAGAAGTATAGAAAATAGTAGAGGTCAAAGTAGGAAAAACTAGAATAGTAAAAACAAAAAGAAAATAAGAAAGAAGAAGAAAGAGAAAAATAAGAAAAAAAGGAGAAAGAAAAGAAAGAAAAGAAGAGAAAAAATCAAATAAGAAAAAAACAATAAATATTAAAAAAAGTAGCAAAAGAATAGAAGATTTGGAATGAAGAAAAGAAAAGTTAGAGAAAGAAGTCAAAAAATTGATTCTTCCAAGGTTCTATAAATCAATCTATGTCTTTGGAAAGAAAGCAAGTAAAAAGATCCTAGTAAATAAAATGTAGAATTATGCAATTGAGTTAAATAAAATGTTGTAGCAACCACTAGTCACAAAGACTAATAGGGTACAAACAATAAATCTCTTAGTAGGATATCATTGTAGAGATTATAAAAAAACTCAACAAGAAGTCTCTGCTAAATTACTATCCTATTTATATAAGTTACAGATGGCTCATGTTAACATTAATTTAACCTTGCTCTAAAGTCTATATGTACACTATAAGGTAGACATACTGTTAACATACTCCTTGATATCATCTTTCTTGCTTTTTCTATCCAAGTTTAGGCCTTGTGACTTGTGACTGTTACTGTGACTATGTCATCTGATGTGACTGATGTGTGACAGTGTGATCATAACATCACTCTAACCCTAACCCTAGCTCCAAGAAAATAAAGAAAAAGTCAAAAGAAAAGAAATCAGAAAAAATAAATATAAAGAAAAATGTTGGTGTTCAGGTACATCATAACATAAAAGATTTGTACTAAAGAAGGAGAATATTTATCTGTTGTCAAGGGAGAAGAGAGAAGAGGTACACCAGTTCATTAATAAACAATTAAAGAAAAGATATATTAGGTCTTTGAAGTCACCTCAAACAGTACTAGTATTTTTTGTAGGAAATAAAAATAGTAAGAAGAAGATAGTTCAGAACTATAAGTATTTAAATGAATGGACTATTAAAAATAATTATGAATAAAGAAGAGAAACAAGTAAAAGATAGTATTTACAACTCTAAAAGAGTTTTTTAAATCTACTGTAATATTCTTTGGGCTTACAAATTTACCAGCAACATTTCAAATAATAATGAACAAGATTCTGTGGGACTTGATCAATACTAGAGAAGTAGCAAGTTTCATTAATGATATTATAGTAAAAATAGAGGAGAAAGAAGGATATAATAAAATAATAGGAGAGATAGTAAAGAGATTGGCAGAGAATGATTTGTATGTGAAACTGGAGAAGTGCAAGTAAAATGTTAGAGAGATAAGGTTCTTGGGAGTAGTAATTGGACCAGATGAAATAAAAATAGAGTATAAAAAGATAAAGATGGTATTAGATTAGCTAACTTCTAATGAGATCAAGAATGTTCAAAAGTTTTTAAGACTTGCCAACTGTTATAGGTAGTTTGTCGAAAATTTTGTATTCATAGCCAAACTGTTACATGACCTGGTCAAAAAAGAGAAATGGAAATTAAGACAAGAGAAGTCATTTAAGGCATTAAAGAAATAGTTCACTATGGAATCCATTCTGATAGTACTGGATCTAGATAAGAATATGAGAATAAAGGTAGATACATTAGATTATACAATGAGAGGAGTGTTATCAATGGAATATAGTGATGGACAATGAAGGCTGATAGCATACTTCTCAAAATCTCTCAATAAAATATAAAGAAACTATAAGATTTATAATAAGGAGATATTGGTAGTAATTAGAGGTTTAGAAAACTGGTGACATTTGTAAGAAGGTGCTAAATTCAAGTTTGAGGTCTGGACAGATCACAAGAATTTGAAATATTTCATAAAGACACAAAAGTTAAACAAAAGACAAGCTTAATGGATATTATATTTGTCAAGGTTTGATTTTACTTTGAAACATGTTTCAGGAATAAAAATAGAAAACACAGATAGATTAAGTAGAAGGTTAAATTGGAAGATTGGAATAGAGAGTGATAATGAAAATCAGAAGTTGATAAAAGAAAAATAGATAAAAAGTATAACAGAAGTAGTTGTAGAAAGACCAGAGACATTATTAGTAGAAATTAAAAAAGCAAGAGAGAAAGATGAGAAGGTGATAGGAGTAGTAGATGAAATGAAGAAAACAGAGATAAGAAATTTAAAAGGTGACAAGTAGAAGATAAAAAGAGACTTAGTATTGAAGAAAGAAAAAATATATGTACTGAAAGATAAGGAGTTGAGATTAGAAGTTATCTACTATGATGTACCAGTAACTGGATATAAAAGTAGATGAAAGATCATAGAGTTGGTAACAAGGAATTACTAGTGGTCAGAAGTAACTAAGAATATAGGAAAATATATGGATAGATATGATTTATATCAAAGAATGAAAAATAGAACAGAAATACCAACAGAGAATTTGATAACAAATAAGATACCAGAAAAGTTATGGATCTACTTAACAGTTGACTTTATTACTAATTTTCCATTAGTAGTAGAAAAAAATATAATATTTGTTATGATTTAAGTCCTTAAGTAAAGACAAAAGATAACTTTTGTATTAAGTGACATAAAAGAACTTAATAGAGTTTCAAGTACAAGATATTCTACCTTATATATTACAGACCATAGTTTGTGTACATATTACAACTAACTTATCCTAAAGTACATGTACTTTCTATAAGACTAACATGTTATTATTATATTATAATATCACTTATTTTAGAACCTTCTACATTCTTTCTTGTATCATGTAATTGTGTGACTTGTGACTTATGACTGTGACAGGTATCACATCTCTGTCATACATGACATCATCTCACATCCTTTATCTATATTCAAAATAAAATAAAGTAAAAGAAAAAAAAGAAAAATAAAATAGAAAGAGAATAAATCAAAACTAAGTCTACGATTCACAACTCTAACAATATTGGTTGTATGTAATAGGTTATCAAAGATAATATATTGTATAACAACTATAGAGAAGACATTAACAAAAGATTTAACAAGATTATTTAAAAATAATATGTAAAAGTTACATAAATTGCCAAAAAGTGTTATTTCAGATAAATATCATATTCTGTTCTAGCTATCTATCTCATAAATACAGATAATCCTTATTTCTTTATTCATACTTCTTAAATACTTCTAGTATGAATCAACTCTTTTTACTTCCTCTTAGATATTCTTGTTAGTCCTTACCAAACTTTATGGACTCTATTTCCAATATCCAAGAATCACTATTATACAGAGTAACTTACTTAGCAGTTTTCATTTTATATAGCTACCTTAGATAGATCACTTAGTATATAAACTAGTAACTTATACCGTACTAGCCTTATTTTGAAAATCAACTAATACTAACATTCTCCTTTTAGTGTTAACAATAACATATCTTACCATTCTTTAGTAATCTCAATTTATTTAGTTTTCTAAGTTCACTTTCAAAATATGCAACTAGTATAGCTAGCAAAAATACAATATATAAGCTGAAATCAAAGATTGTTCTAACTACATTTTCTATGTTCTCAGATAATATACTAATAACTTATTTGGACTTTCAATATATCTTATTAGACCTCAGATAATGAGGTGTAAACTGCTTTTAACAAGTTTCCATACTCAATATATTCTTAAGCCATCTCTATTATCAGAATTGAAGACAATGAACTTAATATTTTTATTTTTCTCTCTTCTATTTTATTTTCAGATTTAGGGTTAGGTGTTAGTGTAACATCACATGTGAATGTCACAAACTGTCACAAATCATAATTCAGTATCATGCATTTATTATATAGAACATTATAGAAAGTCTTAGAATAAGATAATATTATATAGCATGTTTTACACATTTTAATCTTAAGAAAAATGTATGGCTCTTTAGAATAGACTAATGTTAGTATAGCTGTCACAAACTTCATTCAGCTTATATCTCTACAACCAGTGGACTGATTTTCACAAACTAAGTTGTACTGTAAAGCTCTAAATAAGGACTTTATATATATATGCAAAATGTACAAAAGCAGCAACAAACAACTGAGATATCAGATCATCAGTAACTGTAAAATTTTTGTTTGCTAATATCTCATAAATGACTAAATGGATTTGCATAATTGAACTTGCATTAGAAAGTGCTCATCAAACAGTTTTCAATAATATATAGTATATAATCTAAGCTTAAGATCATAATATATGTAGTTTATATCTAAAGAATAAGTCTTACCTCTAGTTTGAAAAGAATTACTTCTTTAGAAGCCTAGACTGGGTGGAATTCTAATGTATTTCACTTGAGGGTCTTTAAGACACAGACATCTAAAAAAATAAGAAAAGAAAAGCTAAAGTTGAAAATAATGAAAGTTAAGATATTTGGATGATAGTTTAATGAGACCAAAGATTATAGGTTGGAAAATCTATAAAATTGCATTAAAATAATAAACTAATAAATAACATATAAAATTTAAAAATACTTATCTCATATAGTTCATCTAGTAACTTAGCTATACAAAAAAATTAGTCTTACATTAAAAAGTTTTAAGTGTTTAGAAACTTCAGTTGATATTTGAGTAAGATATTTGTTATACCACTAATATATACTATAATAGAATGGCTCAAGCATATAGTCTATATACTTGACCAATCAATATCTACAACTATAATTAACTAAATAACTATAGTACTATTATAGCAAATTAGACAATAAGGATAATTAAAAGTAGTTACTCATTTATTAGAAGCTAATCTAGATAATGACCAGTTTAAAAGTATGTCTAAACTCTTATAGAGTAGATCTAGACTTATCTATTACTAATATCTCCTAATATATTACACTTTTAATCTAATATTTTAATAAGTAGGAGTGTCAAAGTATGATTTATCAGTACATTAATATAAGCCTACTGTTATGAAACACTTTGGACACTAACATTTTTCTTTTTCCTTTTATCTATCTTTCTTGATTTTATATTTTTTTTCTTTTTCTTTTTATTAACAATAAAGAGGTATGTGATATTGCAGTCACATGACAGGTCATATGATGTGATGTTATAGGCCTAGAACATGGTAGAAGGATCTGAAAGATAATGTCAGAGCATATAGTGTATACATAGTGGCCTTGAGTAAGATATGAGATAGATATAAGATAGCACCATAGGCCAATATGTAACAGTATAAATAGGACTCTAATTTAGCAGAGGCTCCTTGTCAAGTTCTCTTGTGTTTTTCCCCACTTGATTGCTTAACTAAGAGCTTTACTACTTGTGTTATCATTGAACTTTGTGTTTAGTGGTTGTTATAATAGTTAAGTAGTCTCAGATATAAAGAATCTCATGAAAATCATAAAAGAACTTGATAAGAAGTTTCTAATGTATTCTCACACTATATACTATTATATATGTATACTATATAAGAATAATATATTGTAGTTATATATTCTAATATTATTATTTTAGTATTTTCTCTATATTTCTATTGTATATAATCTTAATCATATATCTCATTATTTGAATAGTAACATTATATCATGTGACTATGTCATACATTATTGTCAGAATTAAAAACAATAGACTTTACTTATTTTATTTTTCTTACTTATTTTCATTTTCATTTTCATTTATTTTCTTATTCTGAACTTAGAGTTAGAATTATAGTATAATGTTACTTGTGACTATAACAACTATTACACATGTTATATATGATAGTTATAGTTATACAATCATATAATATATAAAAGAATATAGAAAGTTCTAAAATAATAATGTTATATAACATATTTATTATATATTAATCTTATAAATAATACATAGCTTTTAGGGTAGGTTAGTATTAGTCTTGTACAGTGTCAAGATCGTTAACAGTGGACTTTATTTTATTTTCTCTTTTCATTTTTATTTTACTTTTCATTTCTTTTTTCTTTTTCATTTTTCTATTTTTAGAACAACTCGGGTTAGGGTTTATCAGTCACGCTGTCACATCAGTCACAAATTGATGGTGTAGTCACAAGACTGATCACGAGACTTGGGAGAATGGAGTAGAAGGTACTAGAATAAAGTGACGTCATAAAGCATAGACAACACATGCTGGCCTCATGTAATACTCATGGTCATTTAGGGTAGGGTGCACAGTAGTTAGCACAGACCATGGGCTATAGTATATAAGGTAGACTACTTTGTCTTAGGAACTCTATCAAGTTCTCTTGTGTTACTCAATACAAGGGTTGTTTTATTACCTCACTCTAAAGGTTTTAGTTCATAACATACAGACCACTAGCTAGTGAATATAAAGTGAACACTTTATACTAAGAAATGAGTTCTCTTATATAAAATTCTTTTCTTGACTAATTACTAAGTTTTAAATTATAATAATTATAGTTATATAATTCTCATCATCAAAAGCCAAAAGAAAAGAAAAGAAAATATAAAAAAACTTAGTAAAGTTTCTAGTATAAGTAAGTCTACTCTATATATCTCTAGTATATAGTTTGTATATATTTTATATCTAGCCTATCCTAAATATTATAAGTTATATACATATATATTATTATATTATATAATGTATAACTATTATATGTTAAACTTTCTGAAGATACATTTCTATAGTGATATTGTCATTATAACATTTCTAACATAAGTCTGTCTTTTATAATAACCATTCTTCTTACAATATATTTCTATAGTATTGATACAACAACTTGAGTATTTAGTTTTCCATGATAGAGATACTCCTATCAAACTCAGTCTTCTATGACAGAGTTCTCCTATCCAATCTCTATTAGTGTTTTACTACTAAAATCTCTGCTTAAAGCTATACATTGAAACCTCTGAACATCTCCTAACTATTTACTTATATATAAGACTAGTAGTTATACTGTAATTTTCTAGTCTGATAATAAATGAAGATAACTTCTATTGAACTTGATCTCTAGTATTTAATAGTAACATACTAACATCAGTACTTACTTCTATCTTAAACTTTATTCACTTATCTGAAGTTATGACTATGTAATAGACAAATGGTGCAACATATAAGCTAAAGCTAAGGATATTCTGACAGATCTGGATCACTAAGCTTATTGCATTAATGTTCTACACTCTATGTATTCCTAAGCCAACCTTAGACTTTTATTCTCTAGTATAAACTGCATCTGATAATAACATTACTTTTTTATATATTACATAACATTGTGACTGTGACTGTAACATGTAACATGTAACCAACTTGTAACTGTTATGATAGTAATATGTAACATCACATTGTTCTTCTTTACTAAGTTTAATGTTAGAATCACAAAAAGTAGACTTAGTTTTATTTCATTTTTCTTTTTATTTTTTATTTTCTTTTTGATTCATTTTATATTTTGAACTAGGGTTAGGGTTTAGTGTAATATCATAAGTCACCATCACAAACTGTTATACTATGCTGATGTCATAGTTGCATTATTATATACCCATATAATATAATAAAAGGAAGTAAAAGATTCTGGAACAATAATATCATATAATGTGTTTAATGTATGTTGACCTTAAGGCTTACACATGGTTATTTAGGGTAGGCTAAAGTAGTAGAGTACAAACTATAGACTATTAGTATATAAAGTAAACAATCTTGTACAAAATTCTTTATCAAGTTCTCTTGTATTACCCAATACAAGTTTTTTCTCTTTGACCCACTTTAAGATCTTTGAGTTATAACATCCAAAGTAAGAAAAGTATTAGAGAAAGAAAAGTCAAAGTAGAAAAATAAGAGGAACTTAAATAATAGAAGAAAGATAGAAAAGAAATAAGTCCTCTGTCTTCAAGTCTAACACAGAGCATACTATAATAAGATATAAGCTCTTATTAATCTTATCAACTAGTTATCACAAGATGTTGCATTAGTATTAGTAAGTTGTCAGTGAAAGTCTGCACTAATTTGGAGGGATAGTAAAGGAGTAGATAGGATGTGAACATCTATACTTGTGTTTCTTCCAAAATCAGTGACTTCTAAAGCTAAAGAGTGTACACTTCACAAAGGTGTTTGAACAAGATATAAGCTCAAAAATGCAACTAGAGTGTTTGAAAAGATGTGAAGAGCTGAGAAAAAATGTATTTAAAGGCTAGGGCCCACAATCTGATAAAATCAGAGGATAAGTGATGAATAAATGGCTAGGAGCTAAAAATGCATCCACAGGGAGTAGTACATGTGATCATGTGATACACTAACTAAGTAAAACACAATAAAGATCCCTTCTAATACTATTCAGTCTTGGTCTCATTTACATTGACAAACCTGCATGACTTGAAACATCTCTTCTCCAGTCCATCATTAGCTTTTCTAACTCTTCAAGACTTAACCTTCATTCGAACCATCTTAATCTCACTCCACCCCTGACTAATATTACCTGTACCCTGGCCCAAGGTGAGCTATTTGTGGTGACCCACAAGTGGTCGCACGTTTACTACGACTACAATAATTCGAGTCATCACCTCTCATCCAGAACTACTCTTCTTATTCCCTGATAGCCAATGGCTACTCTGATCTCGAGTCATGAACCTGATAAGAGAAATGCTGTATGCCAATAGCACGTTGGGTAACCATAATGACAAGTGTGTATGTGCTATCCAATAGACTGGTTTTCAAGTTATTCCTGAAGAACAAGTCAATACTAAAAACCAACAATGACACAAGATCAGAAATAAACAATATAATCAAAGCCAAAGCAATTCATCAACAGCTTCTAGTTGATTTACAGTATGTATTCATCGTACGAACTGCGAGGGGAAGACTCAAAACCACCAACATACTCACTGCACTTGAACAGACTGTAATGAAGTAAACCTGAAGGCAGTTGATCAGCGGAATTCAGCCAAAATGAGGAATGATCAGGGGGGTTGCCCGAGGTTTGAGCTGTGCGGGCATTTTCGGCAGTGACAATACGAAGACCGTCGTGATAGAACATCATGAAATATATGAGAGGAAATTCAGACATACTGGATAGAAAAATTGGTCGATGAGGAAACACAATGCATATCTGGTTTAGAAAGAGAGTAAGCTCATGGGAGATTTTGGAGATGATTTCAGGTTCAGAAGAATAAAAAAACAGCCTGAGTCATCGTCACTACTAGTAGACTAGCTCAGGCGGTAACTCCTTTGAATCATCATTTGTATGAAATGAGTATAGCACATACCAATAATCCAGGTCAAAGGTTAATTACATACTGCAAAAACAAGACCTATTTCAGCGATGCTCAGACAAAAATCAGGAATGAATCAGTAATAAAGACATGTTCAAAGCATCGGGCCTCAATAGAGGCGCTCATATACTCTAGTTTGAAAATTGTAAAATCATCCTTCAGATGGAGTACAAGTTGCAGAATGAAGAGATAAACACTTGATTAAAACTCACCCAAGTAGTTTTGGTACCCCTCAGTCCATCCCACACCCAAGAAGAAGCAAAATATTCTACATGAATGGGATTAGCTTCTAAGAAGACAAGGACGAAAAACCGATCAGTGTAACTATGACATAAAAGCCACATAGCCTCATCGATTAGGTCTTCGACGAAACTCAACGAATAAAAGATGTCATCCTATCGAACATTGAAACTTCAAACCTACCTATGGGTGGTCGACATAGTGTCAACTTGGGAGAGTCGAGAAAATTTGACCGCGTCGATTAGGGCAGGTACACATATGTCACGTGATTTTGGACTAGATTTGTTGGAGTCCGTAAGCACCAACGCGCAGTGTCCACGTGGACAGCTGGCGGCTTATGTAACCAGGCCCTACTCTCGACTCTACTGGGACCATAACGAGCACACTTTATACAACAATATGTACCTATTCCCCTATCAGGTGGCCACATGGTTGCAGTATCATATAATTATAGTGGAGAGCAGACGGGTGACGTAGAGCGATACACTTCACCGAGACTTACTTGTGACATTCAGGCTTTTGAGAACACCCAAAAGTTTCTTCAGCAAAATAAAGCCTGGAAAACTTTGTACATAAACTGTTGCATATTTTCCTCTATTTACGCTAGTATATATATAGTTGTACATTGGGACTTAGTCTGGCTTGCTATATATCCTTTGTTCTGACCACTGGACTTGAGAGATCTCGCAACAAACACCGGCGTCACAACTGCGGGTGTTACGATAGAAATTATTTTTGACTCTTGATGTCTCTATCTTCTCTGTCCCTGATCTCGGGTCTTTCATCCTGCATCCAATCGATCTGAGATCTAGTCCCGGGACCCTGTGCAAACTTGAAGTTCTAAGCATCAGCTTTAATCGTCAGTACACTTAACCCGTGGGCTGTTGGGTATCGCACTGGTTATTAGGGCATCATAAATCAAGAATCAGCACAGGTGATACTCAAAGGACCTCAGAGAAAGAGTTCTCAAGATGCAATCCCTGAAATCCTCTCAATTGAGCCAAGTAGGGATGTATAGCATTCGGTTCGGTCCGGTCCTTCACTGCTCGGTACCCAACATAGTGTCTCCAAATAAGTTAATCCTGGATCCAGAAGGTTATAACTCCGGAGAATCTGTCTTGATCATTGCCTTCCAGTGGCATATCGATACTATAGAGTAGTTTTGATAGTTCTTTAATGGTTTAACTGTTATGATAGTTCAGTGGCCTGACTACTATATACTCTCTTTAGTGGCATATCGATTACAGGAGATCTAATACACATCCTTGGGTATCGGAAAGCGGTGAATGTGTAATAAGTTTGTGACGGTCTTCCAGCCACGTTGCAGGTAATCTATTTTAACGTATCCTCCAAGATGGATGCTTCAGCACTGTTCCAGCATAGTGTCCAATTTTTAGGGCACAACGACGAGGTACAAAAATAGGATCTGTCAAATATTGGTTGTTTAAAGTCGAACACGATTCAGGCCCACCTCTTCCAAGCTGCCAGTAGAGCCCTTCTGGTGTACCCTTCTCTCCCCACCATCGGCATTTCAACCCTATGGCGGAGACATCACTACTTGCATGATTATCGATTAGTCAAGACGCATATTCAGGTGGAGAAACTACCGCCTTACGTTGAGAATGACGTTAATTTATGTGTCCTCTTCTATAGTACCCACTCCCCTCCCTTCAATACAACTTCCTTGACGATCACCAATCAACTTCTATGTGCCTTAACTACTCACTGATCCTCACTCTAATTTTCTGAAAGATAGTAGACTGCGAATGCTCAGGATTCCTACACGCTTGATGTCCCGCCCCTGCACCGACGCTAGACTTGGACTACGCATGATTCACACATGATTCACATGGGATTCACACTAGAATTCATCGCCTCACCCATTTCATCAAACTGATCACCCCACTCTTCACTATTGATAAACCTATTCAACGCCCACCGGACAAAAATGATCGGCGTTCCATCGAAGTATTGACCTGCGCAATATGTGATCCTTTTACCGAGTATCTGCTGATACAAAAATACCACCTCGTGCCAAATCTCTCTTCAACAGTGGAACAATTTCCGAAGACACTAGTCGGCATAATACTCAACCGGGCTCATGACTAGGAAGCGCTATAATTCCTGAACTAGTTGGGCTAAAATTAATCTACTACCGAACCGGGAGCTCTTAGCCAGCG
>JAJOHK020001362.1:0-14019 GCA_022457215.2 Leucocoprinus gongylophorus | reverse complement strand
AGAGAAACTAGAAACTCCTCTCTAATGACTCCAACTCTAGCTTTCCACATCACCCAAACATCAAGTTTATTTTGGCTTTCCCAGAATGTTCTGACTTAAAGAATGGTAAATAACTCAGAGAGTTCCGAAATATGGAACATAACTATATTTACCTAAAGAATGGTAACTAACTACAACATAATTGTAAGTATAGTTGTAGGTAACATAACTAGAATACTCATCTCAGAGAGTTCCAGAATATAAAATATGACTGAGGTGAGTAATTGTAATTATATAGCATGTAGGACAAATATTCAAATGAAGTTTTACAGTAAAGGTCCAAGCAATGGACCAAGTGTGTTGCTATGGTCAGAGTATGGGCTGCAATGTTATTAGTAGATAGAATATAATCAAATGTGACATGACTAAGCTTTGTTCTCTACTTGATAAAATAATATTTAACATTGATATGTTTTGTAGACTGATTTTTTTTAATTCAACAATTTATTATATGGAGTGCAAGGGCAGACTGTGGTAGCTACTTTGTAACTACATACAGGCAGACTGGATCAACATTAAAGCAAAAGAAAAAGAAAAAGAAAAAGAAGAGATAAAAAAACAAAACAAAACAAAACAAAAAGAAACTACAGACAACCTATCTATGAAGGAATGGAAATCAACAATGTAATCAAGTCTTCTTCAAACAAAAAAGCTCTGCTGTTGAATTCAAGGAATAAGATGAAGTAACTAATTGAGTCTCTTCTCAGATTCCAGTAATTGTTAAATCTCCTACAATCATACAAGATATGTTGCTGAGATTTGATAGGGTATAAACTACAAGAACATGAAAAGTTCTCCTTAGAGAAGAACCTGAGTCTGTATTCACCAATGGGTGGATGGTTGACAATAGCTCTAGTAACTCTAGTGCAAAGTGAATTAGAATAACCAAAATGTTGAAGCCATGGACTGTTCTTAATATTCAAAGAAACAAGTGGTTGAAAGTCACTGTCCAGAGTTTTGAGGAAATTTCTTTCTTTGAGATCAGACATTTGAAACAATATCTTCCACTGCAATACAATGTTGTCACAGAAGCATTTCTTACTGAAGTCCCAAGATAATTTGCATAGGAAGTAAACTGAAGCCTTGAAGTTTCTGGTGTACTTGTCAACTACTGAGTGAAGTCACTAGTTTTCATTACTGGAGCAATTCCAGAATTCAATATGATTGTTCATGTATTTGTTAAAGAACTCTCTTAATTCACAAGCAATGGTAGTAGAATGTATTTGGTAAGGATGTGATGATGAGTTGAATATTTTCTTTGCAGCATGTAAAGAATCAATAATAACTATAATACACTTGATATGTGGGATACTAATGGTCTGGTTTATACCACATCTTATAGCAAATAGCTTGGCTTCTGTGGTGGACATATTAATAGCTTGATAATATATCTTGATGATTGGCTGATACTTGCATCTGATATGATAATACAAGTCAAAGGATCTAAAGATGTTGAAATGATAATGCCATCAAGTTTATAAAGCTGATCCTTGGCATTGTGGAGGTAAGAATAGAAGAAAAAACAGTTTGTGAAGTTATCACAGAGACAATTTCCTGGGGAAATTTTCTTATCTAATAGAGTAAAAGTAGAAAGAAATTTGTTACACCTATTATCCATATCAATGAGAGAATTTTAAAACAAAAAGCTTGTCAATGAATAACTGATGCTTGGCCTAGTTATAAGGTTGGTCAATATTGATAATCAACTTAATTAAGTGGTTTGGTGGGAGTGAAAAACTCCTAAGGAGAAATCTGTCATACAACTTCTTTAAGTGAAGATGAATAGGGATTAAGCTAGAAATGGTATTGTGGCAACCACTTATCACAAAGACAAATGATAGCACAAACAAGTAAATCTCAAAGTGGATATGATGTGGGAAGTTCACAAGAGAACTCGACAAGGAGTTTCTGCTTAATTAGAGTCCTATATATACAAAGTCCTCATGGTCTGTGCTACTAATAATTAACTCTGCCCTTATGTCCATGCTCCTTCCTCATGTTCACCTCAAGGTTGCCATATTGTATACATGTGCCCTGATATCATCTTTTAGATCCTTCTACCACCTTCTAGGCCTATAACATCACATCATGTGACATGTCATATGACTGCAGTGTTACATGCCTCTTCATTGTCCAAAAGAAAAGAAAAAGAAAAAGAAAACAAAATTTCTATAAAGTCAGAAAATAAAAGAAAAAGAAAATAAAAATTGTTCATGTCCAAAGCGTCCTATAACAAATGGCTTCAATGTCATTACTAGGCAATATATGAAAAGCACCAGTAATCTAGATGGCTGCTCTTTATTGCATTTTCTTTAGGGCATTAAGTAGATAATAAAGTGAGACTTTGTTATAATACTATAGCTGGAAGCTATATAGTGCTATAGAGAGAGTACAACATCTATATAATCATCTTTTCTAAAGAGAAATAAGACCTCTTATTGAATTCCCCAGTATCTTCATACATTTAATGATTAAGATGGCCTTGTTTGCATAGAAGTTGATATGAGCTCGAAATGATAGCTTGCAATCAAAGATGAAGCCTAGATATCTCCAAATAGGCTTGGAAAGCAAAATTGGTCCACTGAGAGACATGAAATCTAATGGAGAGAGGTTGAAGCTTTATGCAATCTAGAAAAATAAAAGATTTCAGTTTTGTTATGTTCTATGACAAGACTAAATCTTGTAAGAAGAGATGAAATAATGTTATAACTATAAAAGAGATTTACATTAGAAATAGATAGCAATTTCCTCTGAGAAATAAAGAGTCCATCAACAAATGAAAGAACAGAAATAAGAATATTAAGATTTTTTAAATGTTTTTTAAAAATATGAAAAATGGGCAAAAAATAAAGAGTAAATAAAATTGGAGAAAGAGCTAATCCTTAACTGACTCCAACATCAACATTACATAGAGGAGAAGAGAAACTGTTTCATAAATATTTAGTTTTTCTATTGACCAAGTAGTTGCTAAAAACATCAAAAATTTTTAATCAAATCCTGTTTTATTCAGAATAAGAGGAAGGAGATAGTGATTAAGGAACAGGAAGAACTATGCAATATCAAATACCACAGTGCTAGTATAAAGGTTTTTAACCCAACCTGACCAAATAAAATAAGTTAAGGCTACTTCAGCATCAGTAATGGATCTATACTTGAGACTGCCTAGTTGGCATAGGTAGATAAAGTTGTTGGAAATCACAAAAAATTGTAACTGTTCCTCAATCATTTTTTCAAAGAGTTTTCCAGTTGTGTTAAGTAAGACAATTGGATAGAATGACTTGGTGGAGATATATAAGGCCTTGTTAGGCTTAGAAATAATAATGATGGTCAATGTTTTGAAGTGAGATAGCCAGTGACCTAACTCAATATAAGTGTTAGCAATATCAATCAGTTTACTGATACATTCTTTGTTTTTAACAATTTTCTTAAGGTGTCTCCAGGATAACTTGTCCAGTCCTGGAGTTGAAAAGTTGTTATATTTGTTAATGGCATCGATGATTTCCGCTTTCAAGAAGGGAAGCTATCTTGTGACTTCTTTGTCAAAGATTTTGTTTAAGAGATCAGAATCTATATGTTGATTTTGCACTGAATTGAATGAATTGTGAAGCACATTCCAAAGCTTTTCAAGCTTTATGCATGGACAGCTATTGTACTAAATGGCTTTAATCACAGAGAGCTTTCTTTTCTTGATCCAGTTCATAAGCTCCTATAGACCACACTTCTTATTAGCCATCTCATCAATTTTTTTGTCAAAGAAGTTGTATTTCATCTTCTTGACCGTCTTTTTGAATTTCTTTCAGTCTTCTAACTATTTTGATTGTCTATACTTATTAAGATCCTTTTGACAGTTATTATCTCACCAAGCTTTGGAATGCTTTGTGATGTTAACTTTCTTAGAGTACTTATGCCATATATTGTCAATATTTGTAGTCAGAGAATTTACAATCTTTTCAAGTGTGTTGCTATCAAGAATTAAATCTGCCTTGAGATTTTTGATGAAGTTTAACAATTCTTCAATAAAGTGATCTTCTTCCTCACTATTCTTGGCAAGGACTCATTTCATTGTTTGGATGTGTTCCTCAACTATTGATATATTAATAGAAATGGAGACATGATCAGAAGTGAGTTTTGTTATAAGATAAGAAAGTGTAGACAGACTTTGGTAAGATATTTATAGATAGTTATATTATTAGTCTATAATGAGAGAGAGAAAGCACATGACTTGGAAGTCACATGACATTATATCATAAAGCCTAGAGTAGTTTAAAGCAGTCTGAAAGGATTTAAGGTCTAAAAGGATCAAGAAGAGTCTAGAGATGGAGTGACATCAAGAAACATGTTAACAGCATGGTTTTCTCATAGTATACATATGGTACATACATGGATGATGGAGATTAAGAGTAGGGTTTAGGATATGACATCAGGGCACATATATGACATGCTAGTCTTGAGGTAGACATATGGAGGATGAGTAATAGGATATGAGGTAGATTAGTAATAGATATGAGAACAGGGCATGGACATTAGAGTAGAATGCACAGCAGATGTATAGTCATAGTACAGACTATGGATAGTTTATATAAATAGTCAGTAGAATACTATTGTGATTTCTTGTCAAGTTCTCTTATGAACTTTCCACTCAATATCTACTTAAGAGATTTACTTGCTATATAGTTATTGGTCTTTGTGACTAGTAGTTACCACAACAAGTCTCCAATCTGGGTAAATATGATGATTATTTTGCTCTGTTGAATTGGGTCAAAGAAAGACAAGATCTAAGACTGAGTTTGAGTCTTGACCATTATTGGAATACCTGGTAGGAAAAAATCCAGTAGATCTAGAAATTTCTAACTAAAGAGAATCAGCGATATCAAAAAGAGTGTTTCTATGAAGAGAACAGTACCAAAAGTTTTGTAGACTAATGATTTTTATTATTTAGACTGTTAGAAATAAAATAATTATTGTTTACATAGATCACAACTGGTATTATTATTAGTAGTTTAACCTTATCAAAAAACTTAGTGAGCTAAAAAGCCTATTGAGTAGTATATGTAAATACTATTGTTACAAACTTCATTTAGCTTATATTTCCACAAATAAGGGCTATTAACATATATGTGGAATATACAAGAGCAACAACAAACAACTAAGATATCAGACTATTAGTAACTATAAAAGTTTTGTTGGCTATTATCTTATAAAAAGC
Organism: Leucocoprinus gongylophorus; assembly: GCA_022457215.2. Taxonomy (NCBI): domain Eukaryota; kingdom Fungi; phylum Basidiomycota; class Agaricomycetes; order Agaricales; family Agaricaceae; genus Leucocoprinus; species Leucocoprinus gongylophorus. The sequence goes on along the minus strand of JAJOHK020001362.1, from coordinate 8,774 downwards.
TGAATAGATTCACATGATTGAACTTTCATTAGAAAGCACTCATTAAACAGTTTCTAATGTTATATCATACATTATATAGAGATCAGTATTCATAGAGATACAAGCATATCAATATAGTGATATAATTAGTTACCTTTTAAAATTAGCCTGACATTTGCTATAACAGATATCAGCTCTACCAGATATAAGTTTTAATTATGTGATAGAAACAGCTTGTACACAAACTATTACTATTTTATATAAATATTTCTATATCTGAGAATTAGATATTAGACTTAATAATATCAGTTTTCATCAATTATTCTTATTGATACTACTTATTACTATCAAGTTATCTAAGTTCAAGTATTACAATTAGTAAGTAGCTTATTTTGTAATAACTATATATATACTTTGCTTCTACTACAGATATTGTGACTATCTCTTGGTATTTGATCTCCCAAGATATAGCCCTACTAACAACAAAGAAGATTGTTATAAACTTAAGATCTTAGAGTAGATTAAAAGAAAAAACTTTGTATTGGGTTAACACAAGAGAACTCAATAGAGAATTCTGTATAGGATTTTTTATCTTATATACTAATTACTTATAGTCTATGCTCTACTGCTTTAGTCTACTCTAAATAATTATGTTGTATAAGTCTTAAGACCAACATATGTTAAATATATTTTTATGACATTATTATTCCAAAAGCTTATACTACCTTCTATCATGTCATATGATGTAACTGTAATAGTTTGTGATGATGACTTATAACATTATACTAAATCTTAATCCTAAGTTTAAAAAATAGAAAATAGATAGAACAGAAAAGGCAGAGAAAAATAAAATGAAATAATAAAGTCTATTCTTTTCAATTCTGACAAAGATGTTTTCCTTAATTGATCTTCTAGTATCTTTATCTTCAGCAAAGTCAAAGTTAATATAGTTATATAGATTCAGTTTTCAGCTAGTATGATGTATAATATTATAGTTTAGTATACCCTTAATATAATATAATGTTTACTTAAGAGCATTTTAGTAGACTTTTCTAAGATTGTGAGCAAATTACAATAATAAGTTTACTAGAAATGAGATGTTGGAGTAAGTAGCAACTTGGAATTATATTAGAGATTCACAAACTTCATAATAAGATATGGCTTTTATTTCTTTAGTTTTCTCTAATAAGTTTAAATAATCATCTATGTGTCAGGTACAATTCACACTGGGGATGAAAGTCCACAAGATGGACTTGTTAAATAACCTTGGCTTCAGCTTATGTGCTATACCATTTATCTGCCACATGATCACAACTTCAGATAATAGGAAGAGGTCTGAGATAGGAGTAAGTGCTGATTTGGTGTGTCACTGTTGAACACTGGGGATTGAGTTTAATAAGAATTTATCTTTGTTGATTATTAGACTAGCAAATTATAGTATAACTACTAGTCTTATATACCGATATTTACTATAGGAGATACTTGGGGTTCTAGTGGTATAACTCATATTGCTCCAAGTGGAGGTTTCAGTGTTGAGATACTGACAAGAGTATGACTCTGCCATGAAAGGTTAAGCTGAATAGGAGTATCTCTGTTATAGAAGATAGAATATCTAAATGATTGCATCACTGCCATGAGGCATGTTACAAATAAGGTAGGCTTTATTTGTTAACAAGGAATGTACCATGGAGATGTATTTTTTGAATGAGTAAACTTGGTATATGACACTATATCAGTGTAATTTCTAGTAATAATAATATAGATATTGATTTGCATAAAGTTATGTTGAACTGTTCAAACATTTACTTACTATATACTTATTATAAGAATATATTATTTGAAGTTTTATTTCTCTTAATGTATATTTCAAGAATTAGTTTTGTCTTTTTAATGTCTTTAATCTCATAGCTTATAGTAAGCTCAGATTTAGCCAATCATTTGCCTTCTTTTATTAATAAAGTATTTAATATATTGTCTATTTAGATAGATATAAGTATAAATATAAGTATAAATTTATTATTGCTGATACATAATCAGATTTGAGTGTTAGTATATGATTTGGAGTATTTAATATGTATATTCAAAATTCTTAGCCTAATTATATGCCTTCTGCATTATTCCATACAAAGTTTTGAAAAATATTTATCTCTCTCTTTCTTAAAATCTGTAAGCTATTCTATATATATTTCAAAGAAAATTTCACTATTCAAAAATACAGAAAAAAAAGTTAATTTGCTATAAATAGAGATTTTTTGCTTACTACTTGTTACAAACTTCATTCAGCTTGTATCTTCACAACCAGTAGACTGATTTTCACAAACTAAATTACACTGTAAAGCCCCAAATAAGGGCTATCTACACATATGCGGGATATACAAAAGTGACAACAAATGACTGAGATATCAGGCCATCAGTAGCTATAAAAGCTTTGTTTGTTAATATCTCATGAACAGCTAAATGGATTTACACATTTAAACTTGCATTAGAAAATGCTCATCAATTTGTTTACAACAATATATGATATGTCTCAAAGCAATAAGTATTGGTAGAGATACAAGCATATCAATGTAGTGACATAATTAGTTACCTTCTAATATTAGTCTGACAGCTGCTATGATAGATGACAGCTCCCATCAGGTACAAGTTTTGATCATGTGATAGCAATAGCTTGTGCACAGACCATCACTCTTTTGTATATATACTTTTGTATCTGAGGATTAGATCTTAGACTTAACAATATCAATTATTCCTGTTGATACTACTCATTATCTATTATCATTACCTCCTTATACTGAACCTCTGAAATATCATTAAGTTCAAGTATTATAACCAGTGAGTATTTTATTTGTGATACAGATCTTCTTTGCATCTTTAATATTTTTAAGAACATAACATATAATTTCATCAGAAGTATGTTCAAAATATAAGTCCTTACAATTTGGATATTATTCTAAAGGTTAAAAGTAGCCAATCAAACAGCATTATCAGACTTATCATAAAAAGTAAAACTACTTCTACTTTCAATTTAGAATAAAGAATTTGTTTAGTAAAGTAAAAATATATATTTACATACTAGGAACATAATATACTAGCTACAGTTTCAATACAGCAGCTTTAGTAGTCTCTTTCATAGAATTGAAGATTTTATATTTAATCAGAATAGTGCTAGAAATAACTATGAATAATAGCACTTTTGAGTTTGCAGTCTCAACTCAACTATAATTATCCAGAGTTATAAAAGCTGTCATGAAGTACTTTTTTAATATTACATAAGAAACATGGTGCCTTTTCATATTTAAGAACAGTTTGCATAGATTGAGTAGACTGAGTTAAGGATTTATCAATTTGTAAGAAAAAAGAAATATTCCCATAAAGTCTTATATAAGAAGAAACAGACTTAACAATTTGTGGAGTAGGATCCTAATTACTGGAAATTTGAAACATGATTGTTTTCTAGTAGTTAACAAAGACTGACACTGGACCAGATATTTCCATAAGAGTTTGTAAATGAGCTTAAATGTTATAGTACGAGAGTGTGAACAAACTTTGGACTAGGGTTAGGGTTAAGACCTTAGGTAATTATTAGTCTACAATGGACATAGGGTTAGGAGATAGGCACGTGACCTGGAAGTCATATGATAGACTAGAATAGTCTAGAGCAGTCTGGAAGAACTTAGGGTCTAGAAGGATCGGGAAGAGTCTAGAGTAGGAGTTAGGGTTAGGAGATGACGTCAAGGGACGAGGGTTTCTCATGGTGCACATGTGGTGTATGCATGTATGATGGAGATTAAGAGTGATGACATAGGACAATGGAGTAGGGTAGAGGGTATAACGTCAGGGCACATGTAGGAAGCATAGTGGCCTTATGGAAAATACATGTGGATGAGTAAGAGGACATGAGGTAGAGGCATGGACTTTAGGGTCGGACATATAATGTTGTAGCATGGACCAGGACAGACTAGTATATATAGTGGTAGATAGAGTAGGAGCTCCTTATCGAGTTCTTCTTGTATCAATCTAGTATAAGGTTTAGTCTCTTAACCAACTCTAAGGTTTTGAGTCTACAACATTAAAGAGCCTTAACATTAGGCTGACCATATATTAATAAGTTATCTGGCAAAGTAGAATTAAGAACAGCTACAGCTTGGAAGCCTAGGAAGTTTCTTCTAGTTATCTCATGTTGTAGCAACCACTAGACACAAAGTCCAATGATCACACAACAAGCAAATCTCTTAAGGTGGATATCTAGTAGGGATTTCACAAGAGAACTCGACAAGGAGCCTCTTCTTAATTAAGGTCTTATTTATACAAATGGTTCATGGTCCATGCTACTAATAATTAAACCTGCCCTATAGTCCATACTTCATTCTCATGCTCACCTTACTTCTTACTCAAGGCCACCATACATACTCTATGTACCCTAACATTACCTTCTAGATTTTTCCACCAGGTTCTAGGCCTATGATGTCACATCATGTGACCTGTCATGTGACTGCAATATCACATGACTCTTCATCGTTCCTAAAAAGAAAAGAAAAGAAAAACAAAATTCCTATAAAGTCAGAAAATAAAAGAAAAAGAAAATAAAAATTGTCCATGTCCAAAGCGTCTTATAACATCTCATCTATATCAGTAGTCTGAGAGAGTGCCAAAGTATTCAGTATATCTTTAGTAGAAAAGACAGCCCAGAGTAGGTAATGAGAGCAAGTGTTGATTTAACATAGGTTTCTCAGAAGAAATAGTCAGCAGAACTAGTAAGTTTGGAAAGAGTAGTGATAAAGTTGGCCATTACTATTAATAAAAATAATCAGCATAAATTAGGGAGCAAATACAGCTAGCTAGAATGCAAATGTTCAACCCAACTAGTAATGAGCTATTAGCATATATAGGGTACAAGAGGATCCTATAGACATGAAGCAATTCAGGATTAGCTCAATCTATAACAGGCCTAGGAGTGACAAGGTGTCAGCTTACTAGTAGAGTTGATCAAGTCCTTCTCATTGATAGAGCTGCTTTGCAGCCTAAAAAAGTGCTAACTAGAAATTAAGGCAACTGGGGCCTATAACCTGTTGGAAGGAACAGAATGTATAGCAGCATGGTGCAGTGTGGGAGGTATGGTATGCTGAGCTTGATAGTGTTTGATAGCCGAAACAACAAGCCCAATGGCCTCTTTAGCATCCACCGAAGACCAGCCTCACCTCGTTTCCTTGGTGTTACAATCTAAAAAGGCACTCCAGCGTGGTCAAGAGTTGTGCTCACTCGCCCACGAGCGTTCTCAAACATCCTCAAAGGCCGCGTTCGATATTCTAGCTCTGGATGCTAAAGTTCATTGGGTAAATGAATGCATCGTGGAGCAACTTAAGGTGTCTCTTCCTCACTATTTCTTGAGGGGGGAAAAGCTCATATTTTCTATAAGCTGGCTACTTCTGTAGGTAAAGCCCTTGAGGAGAAGCGCACCCACTTGCATAAACAAGTTCAAGTGGGTTATCTACTTCCTTTTCTTAGTTCATCCCGTAATACGGATCCCCGCAGGCCTTTGACTCTGAGTGTTCACGTTACACAGGCGATTTAGATAATATCTTGGAAGCGCTTGGAGCACAACACGTTCCTCCAGAGTTCCACCAAACGTCCACTGATTCATCCATATTCGGGAGCCAACATTTGGACCAGAAAGACCGCCCAGGTGAAGCACTCTCAAACGACCAGTCCAGTAACAAGCTTGTGCCCCCTCCGTCACCCTCAGCAACCGTTCGGAATCACGCCGGAACGGTCGTTTGTCCTGTGTCCGGGAGTAAACATCAGTTGGATAGGAAGCACTGGAAGAATTTGAGGGATTTCGTTGATGACCAAGCCATTGAAGACATCCTTGAGACAATTGAAAGCAATCGAATTGTTCTTGATGTTAGTGATTGATCAATGTATGGAGCGCCCACTGTTGATGAAACTGTTGTAGGATTTACTTGGAGGGACAGACGACCATCCAGAGATCCTCACTCGGGCGATCGAGGCCATCCGTGTATCGTTACCCGAGCTTTCACCAGAATCCTCCCTTGTTCTGCACATTCAAAATATCCTTGTAGCACAGGACGCTGTGGCTACCACTATGGGAAGTTTACTTGAAAGCCTAGCATCTCACTACGAGCAAATGTATACCGCGCTAAAGGAGACCGAAGACGGAGAACCCTTCGGTGAGGAAGATCTCTTGCGTACGATATTTTTGTTTGGAACCAAGAAGTATTTCTTATCTCTGGCCTTGTACCAGAAATGCACCGAGATGTTGAAGAACTCCCTTCTATTCTGTTTGAAATGGAGCAGAGCGGCCAAAACATCGACGGTCACCGGTGCATGTTTCGCTGTCCTGATTATTCTGACATCTGACACATTTTCAGTGACTCTCTTTTTACTGTGCAGGAATCGCTCACTGGTGATCTTGTTCGCCTAAATAGTGTACTGGACGATCTCGAGGAGCTTGGTGACATCATGGGAGAGATGCTTCATAATCAAGATGAAGTCGAAGTTCGTTCTTCCGTTATTCGAGATGTTCCTGTTACTAAGCATATTTCACAGTCCAAGTGCGAAGAGGGTCTGAACTCCCTTCATGAACAAATCCTGACAATCAGAGATCTACATGAACGATACGTCTCCTATCGAACAGCTTTCAATAAACTAATAGTAGAGATCGCGAGACGACGGTATTACAAGGAGGCAACAGAAAATATTGTCAAAGGCATGATAGATCAGCTGATGGCTATGACTGAAGGCGAGAGGAAACTTAATTATTTTTTCCATATCAATAAGATCATCCATTAGAAGAGGACCAGGTACGACGACGGTTCAATGCCGAGTACGGCGCATATCTACCGGAGGACATTTGTCTCTGCATCGGGAATCCTCCGACAAAGTGGGAGGTTGTGCCATGGCCAGATGATAGTCCAGAATTGCTTCCCCACATCGACGAGGATCTGATATCCGAGGTAAAGAAAGCGAAAATGGCTGCTAGGGTGTGTGATCGCATCAGCTAATGCGGAACATCTCTTCTAGGCGAGAAAGGCTAGTTCCAATTCTGAACGAGAAAATTGACTTCTATATTTTCGTCTTTGTCCCAGTATCTTTTCTGCTCACGTCTCAGCTTACATGTGAAGATTTCCTTTAGTATATCAATGATGTTACAACAACCGTGGAGACTTTGGGTTCTAATATTTTGTTGCTTTGATTATCTACCCTTCCTCAGTTGGCGAAATGATATGCACAGGTTTTGATTTTGTGACTTATTTGTTTAGATGGAAATAGTTTCGTCCCGCAGACTTCCCGCACGAATTGTCTCCCTATCTCATCTCCCGGGGACTTTTCAGTCCGAATGCGTCTGTGACGTGATGCCCGTATCTTGATCTAGTTGACACCACAGGCAAATATGTATCATATGTATCCTCTCAAGGATTCAGGATCCCCAGCAACAGCCGTGGCTGTGCAAACATTTGGATCGAGAGTATTAGACAAACACAGGGCCTGTAGTAATTAATTTACTAATTACTGATCGTAGTAGTAGACAGTGAGTTCACAACTATTATGGCTCGCCTTGCTCCCATCATATGCGATAACGGGACAGGGTACTCAAAAATTGGGTACGTTTCCTCAACGAGAGAGATATTTACTCTAAACATCGCCGCATAGGTTTGCTGGTAATTCAGATCCCTCATTGTATGGAGACTCCTCCTGCACTGGCCAGATTCTGATGATACAACTAACAAAATATCCAGTGTTTTTCCAACCGCAATTGCCACACGTGGATCACCCTCTCAATCTTCTCGTGCACCTGCCATTCCAAATAAACCGGGACATCTTGCTTCTAAACGTGGAGTTGAAGACCTCGACTTCTTCATTGGTGATGAAGCTCTTGCTAACGTGAAAACGCCTGGTTACGGTGTTCACTATCCAATTCGACACGGAATGATTGATAATTGGGACTACATGGAACGATACTGGGAGCAGACCATCTTCAAGTACTTGAGGGCCGAACCAGAAGATCACTATTTCCTTTTGGTGGGCAAGAAGCAGATCGACTGGTTCATAATCTAACTGCACCATAACCAGACAGAACCCCCTTTGAACCCTCCTGAAAACAGGGAACAGACAGCTGAGATCTTCTTCGAATCATTCAATATCCAAGGCCTCTACATTGCTGTACAAGCTGTCCTTGCGCTTGCAGCGTCTTGGACCTCAAGCAAAGTTACAGATCGTACGCTCACAGGAACTGTCATTGATTCTGGCGATGGTGTTACGCATGTTATCCCCTGCGCAGAAGGTTACGTCATTGGAAGTGCGATCAAACATATTCCTATCGCTGGACGAGACATCTCCCAGTTCGTGTTGAATTTAATGAGGGAACGTGGTGAAATGACCAATGTTCCACCTGAGGATCAGCTCAAGGTTGCAGGGAAAGTGAAAGAGAATCACAGCTATGTTTGCCAGGATATTGTGAGGGAATTTAGGAAGTACGATGAGGATCCCTTGAAGTACTTTGAAAGGTACGAGGGCGAGCATTCAGTAACAGGAAGGGTATGGCATCCATCGTTCAAACTAATCAATTACTGAGTGGGCTTATAGAAGTATGGGATTGATGTTGGTTATGAGCGTTTCTTGGCTCCTGAGATCTTCTTCAACCCAGAAATCTATTCATCAGACTTCTTGACGCCTCTCCCTGAGATCGTCGACGATGTCATTCAAGGCTCTCCTATCGATGTTCGCCGTGGCTTGTACAAGGTTAGCTCAGAACCGTTCCATATTGACCTTGATCC
>JAJOHK020001361.1:0-14021 GCA_022457215.2 Leucocoprinus gongylophorus | reverse complement strand
CCTACTCCATCTAGACTCTTCCCGATCCTTCTAGACCCTAAGTCCTTCCAGACCGCTCTAGACTATATCACATGACTTCCAGGTCACGTGCCTTCCTAATCCTATGTCCGTTGTAGACTAATAATTAACTACTGTCCTATTCTTGTCCACTAACCCTAACCCTAAAGTCTGTCCACATCCTTGCGCTATAACAGCAAGCCTGTCTCTGATTTAACTTTTATGCTCTTATGAAGAACTCTAAATTCTTGTGGTTGGTTTAGACTTCAAATTTGTACTTTGCATCTTCTAGTAAGTGTCTTCAATTTTCCAACCCCCTTATTACTGCCAGCATCTTCTTATCATGAATCTCATAATTTCTCTTTGTCTCATTGAGAAATTTTGAGAGAAATGCTACCGGTCTCCATTTCCTATTCTCATACTCCATAAATAACACTTTTCCCATAGCATAATCTAATGCATTCACTTCCATTCTCATTTTTTAACTAGATCTGGTGCTGTTAACACTGGTTCCTTTGTGAATTTTTCTTTTAGTTTCCCAAATGCCTTTTTCTGCTTCTTTGTCTAATTCTACTTCTGATCTTTCTTAACTATATCATGTAATAGTCTAGCTATAGCTGCAAAGTTTTGGATAAACTGGCAATAGTAGTTTACCAAACCCAAAAACTTTTGTATATCTTTGATATGTCAGAATTCAAGACAGTGGACTCTAACTATTTTACTTTCTCTCTTCTCATTTGTTATTTCTTCTCATTTAGTTTTATCTTTAGAGATTTAGGATTAAGGTTAAATGTGACATCACTGTCACACTGTCACACATCAGTCACATGACACTGTCACAGTCATATGTCACAGAGAAAAGTATAGAAGGTTCTAGAAGGATGATGTTATACAATATGTTTAACATATGGAGGTTTAGGATAGGCTAGAAGTAGCTAGCATGGACTATGGAGTTTAGTATATAAGGTAGACAATCCAGTACAGAGTTCTCTATTGAGTTCTCTTATATTAACCCAGTACAAGGTTCATTCACCTGTCCCATTCTAAGAACTTGAGTTTGTAACATGACACACTTTGATATTGGCCAATCTATCATTTTCTTCATCTTATCTTCTTCCATCTTTATACCTTCCAGTCCTATTACTACTCCTAGAAATTCCACTTCTTTCACCTTCCACTTACACTTCTCTAGTTTGACATATAGATCATTTTCTACCAACTCATTATGTTCTTCTTCTCCTTCTGTTCCAATTATCACATCATCAATAAAACTTGCTACCTTCCCAGTGTTGATAAAATCCCATAAGATCTCATTCATCATGGTCTGAAATGTTGCTAGTGAGTTTGTTAGGCTGAAAAACATCACCATTGGTTCAAATGACCCTTTTGAGGTAGTAAATGCTACCTTTCACTCATCTTCCTCCTTTATCCTTATGTTATTGTATTCCCACTATAAATCCATCTCTGTAAATACCCTTTTTGTGCTTATATTTTCTACTATATCTGAGATCAAAGATAAAAGGTAATTATTTTTGACTGTCTACTCATTGAGATACTTATAATCCTGCACCATCCTCTTCTTTTCTTTCTTCTTTCCTATAAAGAACACTAGTGCCATTTGAGACAACTTCAAGGGTTTAATATACTTCTTCCTCAATTGTTCCAATATGAACTCACATACTTCTTTTCTCTCTTCTCTTGACAACAGGTACATCTTTCCCTTCCTTGATACAAATCCTTTCTTTATGTCTATAGCATAATCCCACAACTTCCTAGTGGGCATCTATTCACTTGCCTTTTTGCCAAACATATAAATCCACTTGTGGAATCTTTCTAGCACTAACTTCTTTGCTTCTTCCTCTGGCTTTGCCACTACCTTTTCTCTATTCCAAATTTCCTATTCTTCCACTATTTTCTATACTTCTATCTTCCTTGGTTTTCTTTTTCTTTTTCTTTTTTGTCTTCTTCTCTTCTCTTTCTTCCTATTTTTTCTTCTTTCTTTTCTTCCTCCTTCTACTTTTGCTATCCCAACTTTCTCTACTTCAGTCTCTAATGCTTTCTACATTCTTCTGGATATCTTGTCATCTTTACCTCTCCAGTTCTCCAGTCAATCTCAGGATTATGACATGCTAGCCATGGCATGCCCAAGATTACATTCCACTTCTAATCTCCTATCACATCTATCTCTGTTCTCTCTCTATATCTTTGGTAATATATTAACCTCCACTGTGTTTTCTAATTGGCCCCTCCTTATTCAACATTCTATCCACATTTCTTACATAAATGGGTCTTTCTATTTTCTTTATTTTAAACCCCTGCTTTCTTGCAAATTCCAAACTCATTATTAACCCTGTAGCATTACTATCCAACAATGCCTTCACTGTTATTTCTTCCTGTGTGTCAATCCTTTCCAACCCAATCTTTACCATCACTTCTCTTAACATGTCTTCATTTCACAGCAAGATGTATTTGCTCTTACAAGTATTACAAACCTATTATTACTAAAATCTAATCAAAGACTATTAGATCCTTTTCCCCATTTAAATTACTTTGTCTATTGTTCTTACTTCCTCCATATTCTAGTCTTCTTCCTTTCCCAATTCTATTTCCTACTTCTCTATTTCTATAGTTTTTTGCTATATATCCAAATCCTCTACAATTGTAACAGTTCCTTCTCTCCCTCCTGTCCACATCTATGGTATAGGGGTTCCTTTGGACAACCCCTATCCTTTATTGAGGGCATACCATTACCACATCTGTTCTTTCCACTTCCTCCATTGAAGCAGACCCTATTATCACCTACTATTGAGATATTTCTTGCCTCCTTTGCCAGACTTGTAGCCATGGTGCCTGCTACTATTGTTGTCTAGAGAGTGATGCCCCCTGCTCCTATCTTTCCCTCAGCCTTTCTTCTTCCCTCCTACTTTCTCTCCAGTATCTGTCCAAATTAGTGGTATATTCATACCACTGTTCAATGCTTAATGGAAGTCTTTCTGCCTCTATTAACTTTCTTCTAATTGTCCCATTCATTCCTCTGTTGAACTTCTCCACTAATGGCCTCCTTTTGTATCCACTCCCTCTTGCTGCTCTCCTAAACTCCTATACAAATTCTTCCATTGTCTTCCCTTTCTACTCTAATCTCCTTAACTCTGCTACTTTCATTGATTCCTTATTTTTCTCTCCAAACTCTTTTCTGATATTCATTAAAAATTCCCCTACAGTCTTATATTCTAATAGTCCTGCTTCTAAATCTTCCAATATATTCTCCTTCCAAACATCCACTGATCCTCTATGCATATATGACAATACTCATTGAATCTGTTCTTCCACTGCTGCTTCCCTTATCTTCATTCTTATGTATAATTTACACACTGTCATAAAACCTGAGACTTTTGATGAGGTTCTATCAAATACTTGTAGTCTTGCTACTTCCATACTTGCTGCTATTCTCTCTGCTTCTCCTCTTCTTACTTGTATCATTAATACTGTGATTTGCTCCTGAGGCTGTCTTATGATAGTTGGATAGTTAGGTTGACTTATTTTGTATCCAGGAGGAGATACTATCGATGGTGGTGATAATGATAGTGATAGTAGTGTTGGTGGTGATGATGTATATAAAGAAAGAGTGAAACCTATACTGGTTTTACTTTCTAATTTGTACTCTGACAAAAAAATCTCAGTATATGATAACAGGCCCTCTTTTTGTTCTGCCTACATGTTCTACTAACTACTTCCTTTAACTAAGAACTTGTATCATGATTTTGGTCTAAGAAAACTGTTCTACTCTAAGTAGTATTTTAAGAACAACTGCTATTTCTCTATATAGACAGATCACAAGGGGATCTGTAGTATAAGACTGATACTTGAAAAACTGGCTAGTACGTCCACACAAGATAATATATCTGAAATATACCAGTGGGCTTTGATACATACAAATGACTAGGCTTCTCCTGTTTAACTAGTATACCCCTTGAGCTTAGGGTCCAGCTATATCTTCTTAATTAAAGAGTGGTATTGCTCTTTGGTCAAGAATAAATAAAGAGTAAAGAAAAGAGAGCTTGGTGTTAAGTAGTCTTTGGAATGGGTATTGAGATCTAATGTTACAAACTTAAGTTCTTAGTGTTGGACAAGTGAATAAATCTTGTATTAGGTTAATACAAGAGAACTCAATAGAGAACTCCATACAGAAACATCTATCTTATATACTAAACTATGATAGTCTGTGCTACTACTTCTCTAGCCTACCCTAAAGACCATGTGTTTGCCTTAAGGCCATGTATACTATATGTTGTTATGATATTATCTATTCAGAATCTTCTATATTCTTCTTTGTAACCTTGTAACTTGTGACTATGTCATCTGATGTGACTTGTGTGTGACAGCATGATCTTGTTACCCTAATCCTAACCCTAGGTTCCAGAAATAGAAAAATAAATTAATAGAAAATAAGAAAGAAATATTAAACAAAAAAGCTAATGTCTAAGCTTTGCATTTCTAATACATTCACAGTTGAATGAATTGGTTATTTTTTACTTTTGCAAAGCTTTTGATATTCTTTGAAATACTATTTCTTATTAAATTGATGCCATCAGAAGAAGCATAGGTTTGAATCCAATTAGTAGTCTTCTTTGCAATTTGAACACTTGAAGGAGTAAGGGCATAGTTTCTCTTTTTTCATCTCTAATTTAAGAGAATTAGTTTTCTCATTAGCTTTGCAATACCAAGCAAATTGATAATGATGCTCTAATTTATATAAGCCATTATACTTTATGCATTTGGCCTCTTGAATTCTATACATACTAGCCACATATTCCCATTTTTAACAATTTTAGCATTAGGAGACTTCTAGATTCATATTTGCACCTCAAATAGTAGCAATATAATTGTCTATATTTGTCAGGTGCAGTTTACACTAGGGCTGAAAATCTGTAAGATAGACTTACAGAGATGTGCAGGCTTTGTTGAACAACCTTGGCTTCAACTTATATACTATACCACATATCTACTGCATGGTCACAACTTTAGATAATAGAAAGAAGTCTAAAATAGGAGTGAGTGCTGATTTGGTGTGTTGCCATTAAATACTAGAGATCAAGTTCAATAAGAGTTTATCTTTGTTAATTATCAGACTAGTGAATTACAGTGTAACTACTAGTCTTATATACAGATGCTTACTATAAAAAATACTCAGGGTTTCAGTAGTATAGCCCCTATTATCCTGAGCAGAGGTTTCAGTGTTGAGATACTGATAGGAGTAACTCTGTCATAGAAGACCAAGTTGAATAGGAGTATCTCCCCCATAAAAGGCAGGTTTGTATAATTGGAAGGTGATATTACTGTGAGAATATAATTTCCAGATAGATGTCATATGCAAGTCCACCTGTCTGGAAAACTACATTCCTGCGGTGATGCCACCTCTGAACCCTACAAGCCTGCTTTCCACAGTGGCCACCTTTTTTGCAATACGTCTTATGGCGGTGCTGCAACCCTCCAGATATTCTATCTTCCATGGCGGAGATACTCCTATTCAACTCAGTCTTCCATGACGGAGTTGCTCCTGTCAGTGTCTCAACACTGAAACCTCCGCTTAGGACAATAGAGGTTTTACTACTGAAACCCTAAGCATCTCCTATATTACCAGTTTGTATATAAGACTAGTAGTTACACTGTAATTCGCTAGTCTGATAATCAACAAAAATAATCTCTTATTGAACTCAATCTCCAGTGTTCAACGGCGACACACCATTCAGCACTCACTTCCACTTGAACTCCCTCTTCTTCATCTGAAGTTGTGACTACATGGCAGACAGACAGCGCAGCACATAAGCTGAAGCCAAGGTTGTTCCACAAGTCCACTCATCTCTGAGTCCATTCTGCGGACTTCTACCCCGGTGTGAACTGCACCTGACAGTATTATCAGACTCCCAAGTCTGCTGTTGTTTCTGAGCAGTTCTGTCTGCTAAACCCTCTGTCGCAGTTCTGTCTGCAATCCATTCCACTTCGCACTTAAAGTCCAAATGGCTTCCTCTCACCGTAATTCCTCAACTCCAGTCCCACCGCTTGGGACACCCTTCAACACGATCTTGCGTTTCAGTGAACCAATGGCTTATCCTCCAAATGCGCCACGACGCTCAAGACGAATCCATTAGCGAGGCTGTTCATCTCTGAGGTCTCCCTCTAGTACAATCCAACCTGCCCGGACAGTTTCACCTGTCCCTGGCCCAAGTATCATCCCTATGGACAATGATCCTAATTGGGAGGATGCTCTCACTACTAATCCTAATACTAACTTAGCAGCTAATAGACCCACGTCCTCTACTCGCTCACAGTCAAAACCCCGTCGGAGTGATAATAATAATACTAACGAACAATTGGCTGAAGTACTCGGCCGACTTGCTAACACCCTTAATGCTAATCAGACTCCTACACCTAATACTAATTCTAGGGGAACTAAAGCCCGCATCCCCAACACTTTCAGTGGCACTGAGCCCAACAAGCTCAATAATTTCCTGTTTCAATGCAGGCTATATTTCTGTGCTAATCCGGTGCAATTCGACACAGACATTGTGAAAATCAACTTCGCGATGACCTACTTTACTGGAGTAGCCCAGGACTGGTTTGAGGTGGGCCTCAACCAAGAAGACTAGGGCATCCTCCAAGACTGGCTCTCCGACTGGAACCTATTTGTGGACGAATTACGTCGACATTTTGGCCTCTCGGACCCCATTGGTGAAGCGGCCAACATGCTGGATAATCTCCGCATAAAGCCTGGCAATAAGATTTCCACTTACAATGTGGACTTCATACACTATGCCTCCCAATTAGGTTGGGGGAATAGTGTTCTGTGCCATCGCTATTACCAGGGGCTCCCCAATCAGATCCAGGATCCTATTTCCACCCGGGAACAAGGAAAACCTACCTCGTTCCAGGATATGTACGCCTTAGCAATGACTATCGATCACTGCTACTGGGAAAGAGACCGTGAACACTACCATGCAAGGCAGGCGGAGAAAGAGGCCCTCAAGTCTCACTCCCGGAAGCAAGGAAAAGCTTCCACACCCGGTTCTGTCACAGCCTCCCAAAACAAGGCAAATCCATCTCCGGCAGCCTTGTCCGCTAAGAATCCTTCCAAGCCATCTCTGTCCCCTGCTCCCAAGAAGCAACCCAATACTCCGCGGATGGACCTCTTTTCCAAGCTGGCCAGCAATGGCAAGTTGACCAGCGACGAGTGCAAGAAGCGTCTCAAAAACAATCTGTGCCTCTATTGCAGTGCAGGAGACCACAAGCTAGACTCCTGTCCCAAGAAGCAGACCACGGTCTCTCCCAAAGGCTGTGGTGCTTCAGCAACTGCTGATACACTGGCAGCTGCCTCCGAGAAACCCTCGGAAAAATAGAGAGCAACCCCCAGGACTCCACACAGACTGAGGGTCGCGTTGAACTCCCCTGTGCAGCAACGAGTCCAATTCAACTCAATGCATCTGCTCTTTCTGATCCTCACTCACTTTTCGTTTCCCTTACTTCTCCCTTGATCCTTGGTCAGGATCATCTTAATAAAATCCCGTTCCAAGCTCTCGTCGATTCCAGGTCTACTCATTGTTTTGTAAACTCTAAATTTGTGGATACTCATCACCTGAAGACATCTGCAACTCCTCTGGTTGCTCTCCGCTTGTTTGATGGTTCATCAAACAGCACCATCTCTGAAATTGCCAACTTGCCCATAGTGTTTTCCACCAGTGATTGTATGAATCTGGACTTCTATGTCACTCCGCTTGATTCTTCCTGCTCTTTGGTCCTTGGATACAACTGGCTCGCCCGACACAATCCACTGATTGACTGGGTAAACGGGTTGGTAAACTTCCGTCCATCTTTGCAGGAAAATCTTGCTCCTTCTCGTGTCACAGCCAACACACCATTGGTATCTCCATCCTTTTTGGACACCCCTCTGCAATCATTGGACTCTGCGGTTTCCATACCTGCATCTGAGACCTCCGTGTCTAACTCTGAGCGACCTAACATCGCTATCATTGGTGCTGCAGCATTCTTGTGTGCATCAAAACTTCTGGGCTCCCACAATTTCGAACTCTGTCTTCATTCTTTGGACATTCAGGCTAACTCCACAAAACTTGCAGAAACTCCTGACCTCTCCAATGTCCCTTCCGAGTATCACGAATTTGCCAACGTTTTCAGTAAAACTAAAGCTGAAGTTCTCTCTCCTCATTGTTCTTATGACCTCAAAATCAATCTGAAAAAGGGTGCTCAACCTCCAGTTGGCCCTATATACTCTCTTTCAGCATCTGAACAAGAGGCTCTAAAGGAATTCATTGAGGAAAATTTTAACATGGGTTTTATCCAACCAACCTCATCTCTGCACGGTGCACCGGTCTTATTCGTTAAGAAGAAAGATGGTTCATTGTGCCTTTGTGTCGACTTCCGTGGACTTAACCGCATCTCCAAAAAGGATCGTTATCCACTCCCGCTCATCTCCGATCTACTAGACTCACCTCGCAAAGCTCAGGTTTACTCAAAGATAGATCTTCTCCATGCTTACCATTTGGTTCACATCGCCGACGGTGATGAATGGAAGACTGCCTTTAGGACACGTTATGGATCATTTGAATGGTCTGTAATGCCCTTTGGTCTTACCAATGCTCCCGTGGCCTTCCAGTGATTCATGAACAACATTTTCTCCGACCTTTTGGATGTCTGTGTTGTGATCTATCTGGATGATATACTCATCTACTTGAATAACATGTCCGAGCATCACTGGCATGTGAAAGAAGTACTCAAGCATCTCTGAAGGGCTGGTCTTTATGCCAAAGCAGAGAAATGTGAATTCTACTCTAAGTCGGTAGAGTATCTGGGATACATCCTTTCTCCTTCTGGCCTTACCATGTCCGATGACAAGATAAAGATTATCCAAGACTGGCCGGAACCCAAGAAAGTCAAGGACATTCAATCCTTCTTAGGTTTTGCTAACTTTTACTGCCAGTTCATCTTCAATTATTTGGACATTGTTATTCCATTGACATACCTCATCCGGAAGGACATTTCTTGGAAGTTTGACTCATCCTGTCAAGATGCTTTCAACTCTCTCAAGAAAGCATTTACCTCCACTCCTATCCTCATTCATTGGATTCCCGATGCCTCGGACTATGCTCTTGCTGCAATCCTCTCCGTTGTTAATGAAGATAATGAAGTTCACCCAGTTGCCTTTCACTCTCGCACTTTCACTGCGGCGGAGTTGAACTACGACACACATGACAAGGAATTGCTGGCTATCTTTGAAGCTTTCAAGATTTGGTGGCACTATTTGGAAGGTCCAGCCTATCCCATCGACGTTGTTATGGATCATAAGAACCTTGAGTATTTTTCTACTACCAAGGTATTGACCTGGAGGCAAGCGCAGTGGTCTGAGTACCTTTCCCAGTTCAACCTTGTCATCAGGTTCCATCCTGGTCGTCTCGGCACAAAACCAGATGCTCTCACTAGATGATGGGACGTCTATCCTAAAGGGGGGAATACTGGCTATGCCACAGTCAACCCTCATAACTTCAAGCCCATCTTTACTCAAGAACAACTTGCAGCCTCCGTATGAGCTATAGTCCTTCTTTTTCCTTCTCTCCACGCAGCTACAGTTGTGGATCTAGACACCCTACATCAAGACATCCTATCAGCTCTCCCTGGTGATCCAATTGCTACAAAACATATCTCTGCAGATGGCCAGTGGTTCACAGACCCAAACGGTCTACTCCTCCTCAACAACAGAATTTATGTACCATCTGCCGGTAACCTCCGCACATGCGTTCTCCAGTACAATTATGATCACATCCTTGCCAGACATTTTGGTCAAAACAAAACACTAGAACTAGTCTGCCACGGATACTCCTGGCCCAGCCTCCATGCTGATGTACAACAATTCTGCAAGTCCTGTGTCACTTGTATGCGATCCAAGCCACAACGTCACAAGCCCTACGGATCCCTCAAACAACTCTCTATCCCTGAACAACCATGGAATTCATTGAGAAACTTCCATCATCCTCTGGATTTGACACTATCTTGGTCATAGTCGACCGGCTCACCAAGCAGGCGATCTTTATCCCTGCCCATGACATCATTACGTCTGCGGACTTAGCACGTCTATTCATCCTTCATGTGTTTTCCAAGCATGGCATTCCTTCCCATGTCACCTCCGACAGAGGCTCGGAGTTTGTGTCAAACTTCTTTTGATTGCTGACAGGCATGTAAACTCCTGTATAAGATGATCTAGCTAGGGTATGAAGACACTGGAGACGAATCCGAATGGATCCCCATATCCGAACTCACTCATACCACGGACTTGGTATCAGATTTCCATATTGCTTATCCCACCAAGCCTGGTCCTCTCTCATTGTCCTGATCATGCTGTTGCACCTTTTTTCTCTGTCTCCATGCATTTCTAATGGGGATTTTTTCCTTCATTAATTTCTAGTATATTCTGTCCACTTATTTCATTAACCCTCAGCTTCCGCGCACTTTTTAGGGTTTTCTTTTCAAACTTCAAACTTCTTTTCATTTTAATTTTAATTTTTTCTTACTCACACATCTAATTCACAGAGAATAAAATTCTATTAAAAAGGGAAATAACAACACTACTAATTTAACAGAAGGCGGATGACGGAGTCCCCCCCTCCTGACTTTCTCCGGGGCCATCCTCAGACCCCTCCGCATCATCTCCACTCTCCTCCTTCCTGCTCTCTCCTTCCGAGCCCCACCTCTGCTCCATCGCAGCCCCAATTCTCTCCAATTGGGCTGTGTTTCTTTCCTGGCCCTCCACCAAGTCCCAGAGGGACTTTCTGACTCCTCAGTACTCCTCCACGAGTTCCCGGAGTGCCTTTTCAATGGTACTTAGAACCCCACCATAAGTGGGGATCATGGCCAGGGTATTGGTATTGGTGTGGGATATACACTGCTGCTTGAGTGCGATGTACCTGGCACAAGCAAGGGAGCGGCTATAAAGAAGAAAAATATTAAAAAACAATAAATAAGTATAATTATTAATCACTCACCTTGAGGGGTGCACCAGGCAATCCTGTCCGGCACACACACACCTCTCACAAGGGGTAGCACCCCCATCTTGACTGCAGCACCTTCGCGGTACTTCTCCGGTTGCTTCCCTCTAGCCTTCTTAGAGGGCCATTGCTCCTCCTCATCTCCTGCGGCGGCCTCCTTGCGCTTGGACCCTGCGGCCTGGGATCCTTCAGCTCCCTCTAATAGGGCGGCCTCTTCTTCTAGCACCTCGTTCCAGAGTCACTGGAGGTACTCCCTTGTCCTTTTCTTCCTCTCCTCCTCTTCCACAACCCTCTGTCTCTCGGCCTCTTCCTTGGCTTCCGCTTCTCTCCTGGCTTTCTGAGCCACATGCTCAGCACAACGGGCTTCCACTGCCTCTTGCAGTCGAAGGAGAGACCTCTGCTCCTCCTCGTGCCTCCGCTGCATCTCTTGCCACTGCTTTTCAAGGGCCTTGGCATCGTTTTGTGAAATGTCGGAAGAGGTGGGGGAAGACATGATAATACAGAAATAAGAGCGAAAAAACTCTCTTTTCCATTTATGTATTGTTGATCTAGGTACCATCATGGGATTCTTGGATAAACCTAATAGGACTTCGAATCAACTCAATAGGACTTTGAAGGCTCAGTCCTAAGGGGGGGATACTGTCATATACAAGTCCACCTGTCTGGAAAACTACATTCCTGCGGTGATGCCACCTCTGAACCCTACAAGCCTGCTTTCCACAGTGGCCACCTTTTTTGCAACATGTCTTATGGCGGTGCTGCAACCCTCCAGATATTCTATCTTCCACGGCGGAGATACTCCTATTCAACTCAGTCTTCCATGACGGAGTTGCTCCTGTCAGTGTCTCAACACTGAAACCTCCGCTTGGGACAATAGAGGTTTTACTACTGAAACCCTGAGCATCTCCTATATTACCAGTTTGTATATAAGACTAGTAGTTACACTGTAATTCGCTAGTCTGATAATCAACAAAGATAATCTCTTATTGAACTCAATCTCCAGTGTTCAACGGCGACACACCATTCAGCACTCACTTCCACTTGGACTTCCTCTTCTTCATCTGAAGTTGTGACTACATGGCAGACAGACGGCGCAGCACATAAGCTGAAGCCAAGGTTGTTCCACAAGTCCACTCATCTCTGAGTCCATTCTGCAGACTTCCACCCCAGTGTGAACCACGCCTGACAATAGATAAACTTGCATATGACAATATTAAAATGTCTGTTAATAAGATCTTTAGTTCTAGAACTGCTTTGTGCATTCCAAATGTTAGGAGTACAGTATGAATTATATATATAGTACCAGCCAGATGTCAGAGCTAAGCTTGACATTGCACACTTTTAGCATAACTGGTTCAGTGGCTGGTCTGTTCCTAATAAATAGTTGGTATCAGCTAAATTTGCAATAAACAACAAAATATACTCAGTGATCAAAATGTCACTGTTTATGGCAAATTATGAAAGGGGTTTGTAGAAAGAATAAAAAAGGTACAAGAAGAAGCAGAAGTGGTATTGAAAAGAGTATAGAAAGAAATAAAGTAACAAGTAAATAGAGAAAGAAAAAAAGACAAAAGTATGAAAGGTAGGGGATAAAGTAATGTTGAGTATAAAAAATTTAGTGTTTAAGAAGAGACTAACAAAGAAATTAGTGGACTAATATGTTAGTCTATATACCATTGATAAAGTAGTTTCTACAAATGTGGTCAAATTATAACTGCTAACTTTGATGAGAATTCATCTGGTTGTGAATGTCAGTTGAGTAGTATAATATAAGAAACAAGTAAAGGAACAGAAAGTAGAGGAGATGAAACCAGTAGAAGTAGAAAAAGTCAAAGAGTGGGAAATAGAAAAAATATTAAACAAAAGAAACGTAAGAAGAGTGATAAAGTACTTGGTGCAATGGAAGAGGTTTACAGCAGAATATAATAGTTAGGAAAGAGAAAAGGATTTAGAGAACACAAAAGAAGTAGTAGCAGAGTTTGAAGAGAGGATAAATACAGAAGTAAGACAATAAGAGCAGTTAAATATAGCAGAAGAAAAGAACTTTAGAAGTGGAGAGTTATCAGGAAAATGTATGGTAAAAATGTCATATGGATAGGATAATAAAACATTTGAGGAAGAATATCTGAGAAAGTTAGAAAGAAATTGGTGAAAGTAAAAGCCAGTTTCTCTAGAGAAGAAACCTTAAAGAAAGAGTGATGTTAGAAACACAAAAGATTAGACTCTATTTTTCTTTCAGTCTATTCTATTTTTAAAACTAGAGTTAGGGATCAGTAGGATGTCACAGGTCATGGTTATACTGTCACATGATCATATATCATAATGGAAAATAGTAAAAGGTTTTAGAAAGAATAATATCATGCTATGTATCATATATATAGTAGCCTTAAGGCAGATATATAGTTATTTAGAGTAGGCTAAAGTAGTATAGTAGTCTGAGGTATATAAGGTAGACAATCTTATACAGAGTTCTCTATTAAGTTCTCTTATGTTAACTTAATACAAGATTCATTCATCTGACCAACTCTAAGATCTTGAATTTGTAACAGGATACTCTTATCAAACTCAGTCTTCCATAGCAGAGCTCTTCTATCTTACTTCTATCAATATCTCACTACTGAAACCCTGAGTATCTCCTGTATATCTGACTTGTATATGAGACTAGTAGTTACTTTGTAATTTATCTAATTAGTTGAACTATTGATCATAGTATAAATGCTTACTAAGTGGAATACTTCACAACATGCAATCCTGTGGATTTTGATAAATCCTCATACTTATTAAACTCTAACTAATGCCATAGACTTTTGCTCTCAAGTGTGAACTGTGCCTGGCACTTTGTAACATTTTATATATATATATATGTAAATAGCTCTCATTTAGGGCTTTTCAGTACAACTTAGTTTGTAAGGATTGGTTTGGTGATTATGGAGATGAAAGTTGAATGAATTTTGTGATAATTATAGTTTCTATGGT
>JAJOHK020001360.1:0-14028 GCA_022457215.2 Leucocoprinus gongylophorus | reverse complement strand
AGATTTGTTCTTGAATTTTCTAATTGTTAAGAATATAGATCTTTTCTTCCATCTATACTAATTTCTATGCTTAACAGTCATCCTTTCTTTTACACTTCATGTTTTCTAGTGTTATTCTTTCATATTTATTCCAATAATATAGTTTTTTCTATTATCTAGTTTTCTTTGAACATTACTATTTCTGCTTCTGTGACTAGTTTTCTCTTTTATAGTTTTTATTTGAACATCTTGATATCTTTATTGTTTTCTTTAATGTCTACTTAATATTTTCTCAACAAAATATCTATTCTTATTCATTTTCTCTGGAGTATGTTGTAAAATGAAATTGTAATCTTACAACTTAAGATACCATCTTGCTTGTTATCCATTAAGTTTGTGTGGTTTCCTGAAATACTTGAGATTTTTATAATCTGTCCAAACTTTGAACTTTTCTATAGTGTTCAATAGATATTGTCTCTATTTTGTTAGAGCCTCCACAATAGCCAGTAGTTCTTTCTTATATATCTCATAGTTTTTAAACTATCCTTAATAATAATGTAACTGGCTTTGATTTTTCTTCTTGTTTTTAAGATAAGACTCCTTCTTAGCATGTTCTAATATGTTAGTTTCTACTTTAAATTTTCCTTCTCTTCTGAGTAGAGTAAGTTGTTACAACTTAAGTCCAAAGTTAAGACAAAAGAGGAATCTTGTATTAATGAACACAAGAAAAATTAGTAGAGTTTCCGAAATAAGTAAGTCTACTCTATGTACTTCTAGTGCATTGTTAGAGTTGTAAACAATGGATTGGACTTTATTTTATTTTTCCTTTTCTTCTATTTCTTTTCTTATTTTCTTTATTTTGGACTTAGATAGAAGGTATGATGTGATGTCACATGTGACAGTCACACAAGTCACAGAAGCATGATACCTTTCACTGGATAGTCATATAGATTATAGTCATAGTTACATAATTATATAACAGGAAAAAAGAATATAAAAGATTCTGAAATAGGAGATATTATACAATATGGCCATAACATGTTGGCCTTATGGATAGCACATGGACATTAGGGTAGGTAAGTTGTAATGTGTGCACAGACCACAGTTTATAGTATATAAGATAGATTATCTTGTACTAAGAACTCTATTGAGTTTTCTTATGTTACTCAATATAAGAGTATACTTTCATCTTATGACTAAGGCTTAAGTTATGATATACATGGTCTGTGTGCACTTGACATCTACCCTATCCTAAATGTTATGAGTTATATATGTTATAACTTAAGACTTAGAGTTTAGTTAAAAGAAGAATCTTATATAGGGTTTATACAAGAAAACTTGATAAGGTTTCATTTTGTGCAAGACTAATACTAACCTATCCTAAAGACTATGTGTTTTCTACAAAGTCAATATATAGTAAACATACTGTATAATATTATTGTTTCAAAATTTTCTATATTCTTCTGTATAATATATAATTATGTGATAGTTAGTGGGACATGTATGACTAATGATTTGTGACACATTTGTCATAGTATATAACAGTTAGAATATATATATATTTAAATCAGCAATTTATTATACAGAGTATATAGGCAGACTATGGTAGCTACTTCATAACTACATACATTGATATGCATACTATATGAAGAGTAGAAAACAGAGAAAAGGAAAAGAAAAGGTAAATAAACAAAAAAAAGTAAAGAAAGAAAGAATAGAAAGAACTATATTTGTAACCTGACTAAGTAGTGTTATTATCAAAAGAAAAGGTACTACTGTTGAACTCTAAAAATAGAGTGAAATGTGCTATTAATTCCCTATTCAGATTCCAATAGTTGTTAAAACATTTACACTCATGAAGTATATGATGTCTTGACTCAATGTAATACAAACCATATGAACACTTAAACTCTTTCTGAAAAAAGAATCTAAGCTAGTATTCACCAATTGGGGCATGATTAACAATTGCTCTTGTAGCTCTGGCACATAATGAATTGGAATGGCCAAAGAATTTTAGCTATGGACTGTCTTTGGCTGTATATAGTTTGATAGGGTTTGAATTCTTGTTGAGAAGATTCATAAAGTTATAACCTTTGGTATTTGACACTTGAAATGTCATCTTCCAATTGTTAAGGATAGAATCATATTTGCTTTTCTTGCTAAAGTCCCATAATGATTTGCATGGGAGAATAAGCAAAATATTGAATTCTTTAGTTTCTTTATCAGCGCTTTCATAGAGAGGTTATTTATGATTACTAGAGCAATTCCAGAATTTGATGGAGTTGTTATTATTTCTTTTGAAAAACTCTTGTAGTTCTCCTAATATTATAGCTGATTGAGATTGGTATAGATGAGATGATGAATTGAAAATTCTTCTAGCAGTATGAATGGAGTCTGTAACAACAAAGATTTTCTTGATGTTGAAGAGGTAAATAGCCTGATTAATACCACATCTGATTGTGAAGAGTTTAGCTTTGATAGTTGTAACATTGACAGCATGATGTAGTATCTTAATGACCAGTATATTATGACAGTAGGCATAAGAGATTGAGGTAGTGACTTGATTCTTGATGCTTGCATCTGTGACAATGATAGCCAACTGAGGATTAGATGATGCTTGAAGAATTAGATTATTGAGTTTGGTTAAGTGACTCTTAACAAAATTGTTGCTCTTTTTGTTCACAGGATAAAAAGAGAACTGATTAGGGAAAACATTGATGAGTCTGTTTCTTAGAGAAAATTCATAATTAAAGGGGAAAAAAAGACAGAACAATTTTGTTAAATCTGTTATCCATATTTACAATAGGACTCTTGATGATTGCATATTGTCTCAGGATGAGTTTATCCAAGGAAAATCAATGAGATTTAATGTTGTTTGATGGCATCACTTCTATAACTGATTTGATAATATAGTTCACTGGGAGAGAATGAGCTCTGAGATGAAAATTTCTGCTTAGTTTTCAAAGATGGAGATGAATGGGCATTAAACCCATAATAGCTTTAATACCCACCAATAGGGAGGTATAAAAGGCATTTAAGATCCATAGAGATGCTCTTCTTTGTATTTTCCCAAGTTCTTTAAGAGAATATATAAGTAAAGCTTTGTTATAGTACTAGAGTTAAAAACTATACAAGGTTATAGGCAATACATAGCACATATGAAGGCATCATTTTTGGATAGGAATGAGATCTCTTAAAGAGACTCACTCTTAGTATGGTGGTGTGCTAGCTGTTGATTGATAGGTGTCGGTACAGGGCTGAGTAATATCTTATCATCCTCTTTCACTAAGTTCAAAATAAAATAAAAATAGAAAGGAATTAAAATAGAAAAATAATTCTAGCATCTTCATATATTTAATAGTTGAAATCACCTTAGTAATATAAAAATTGATATACTGGTAGAACAATAATTTCTAGTTAAAGATAAATCTAAGATACTACTAAGTAGTCTTGAGATAAAGAATATGACCTCCTAAAGGAGTAAAATCCAATAGAGAAGAGATAAATGTTCTCTGTGATCTATAAAAATAGAATACTTCTGTCTTTCTATATTCCATAGTTAGTCCAATTTTTCCAAAGAGAAATAAGATAATATTATAGTTACAAAAAAGATTTGCATTTGAAATAACAAGAGATTTGTTTTGAAAGATAAAAAGTCCATTGTCTACAAAAGAAAAAATGGAAATTGGAATTTTTAGATTTTTCATTCCTTTTTCAAAAATATGAAGAATAGGAACTAGATATAAAGTTGAGAGAATAGAGGAAAAAGCTGACTCTTGGCCAACTCCAATATCAACATTAAAAAGAGGAGAAGAGAAATAGTTCCAAAGATATTTAGTTCTTCTACTTACCAGATAGTTTTGAAAAAATGATGAGACTTTAGGATCAAAACCCTCTTTGTTCAGAATTCATGGTAAGAGTTGATGATTTAGTGATGGGAAAAATTGCATAATATCAAAGGCTAGCATGCTGATGGATATATTTTTGACACAACTCATATAAATAAAATAGGTAAGTGCAATGCTCATATTTGTAGTTAACCTCTGTTTGAGACTCCCTAGTTGATATATATGAATGAAGTTGTTTGAGATTGACACAAATTGAAGTCTTTTACTAATAGCCTTCTTGAAGAGTTTGTTGATTGTATTTAGTAAAACAATAGGTTAAAAAGCTTTAAAAGAATTATAGGATTTCTTATTGGGCTTAGAAATGATGATGGTGGTCAAAACTTTGAAATATGCTGGCTAATATCCTAAATTTATGTATGCATTAGCAATGTCAACAAATTTTCTAAGACATGTATTATCTCTGATTATTCTCTTGAGATGTTTCCAAGAAAGTTTATCTGGTCCAGTAGTTAAAGTGTTACTATATTTCTTGAGAAGGGAACTCATGTCATTATTTCCTTATCAGGTAATTTGTTTAAAAGTTGCAGATCAATTTGGTGATTTTGAGTTGAGTTAAAGGATATGTAAAGTGCTCTCTATAGGTCTTCATGTTTGTTACATGGATGACTGTTGTACTGGATAGCTTCAACTGCTGGAAGTTTATGTCTCTTGACCTAATTTATGAGCTTCCAAGGCCCATACTTTTTGTTAGATATTTCC
Organism: Leucocoprinus gongylophorus; assembly: GCA_022457215.2. Classification (NCBI taxonomy): domain Eukaryota; kingdom Fungi; phylum Basidiomycota; class Agaricomycetes; order Agaricales; family Agaricaceae; genus Leucocoprinus; species Leucocoprinus gongylophorus. Next base: position 9,442 of record JAJOHK020001360.1, on the reverse strand, counting down.
TGAATTTTTGAATTAAAGAAATTGTATTTTGACTTCTTGACTGTACTCTTGAAGTGTTTCCAATCTTCAATACACTTAGTTTGCCTATACATATCAAGATCTCTTCAACAGTTTTCATTCTACCACTTCTTTTTGAATGTTTAGTGATGTTAGTGATTTTTGAGTATTTATATTAGATTCTGTCTCTGTGATAAGTGAAAAACTGAATGGTGGATTCAAGTGCTTCTGTACTTTAAAGATTTGCTATATTGATTTCCTTAATAACTTCAATTAAATCTTCTAGGAAGTAATTCTTTTCTTTACTGTTTTTCACTAATGTTTACTTTCTGGTTTGAACATGTTCTTCAAAAATGCAAATATTGACAGTGAGGGGGGCATGATCAGGGGTTAATCTCTAATCAGGATAAATTGAATGATTGTCATGTTTCATAGATTCTGGCCTAAGAAACATAAGGTTAATAACTGAATTGGAATTCTACTGATTATCAGAATATCTGGTTGGCAAAAGTTCAGTAGGCTTAGACAAATCTAGCTAAAAAAAATCTGCAACTTTGAAAAGAATGTCCCTATGTCAAATGATAAGGAAAATCTGGATTCCAAATGCTATACCTAATATTAAAATCTCCAGTCATGATGAGTACATTATTTATGTTGACTTTAGTATTCTTAAGATACTTCAAAGCTAACTGAAAAGAGTCTAAATAAATGTTAATTGAAAAATAAGGCAATCTACAATTGAAAAAGAAAATACAGGAAATGTCCCTATAGTTAAATATATTATTTTGAAGGAAAAACTGAAGAGAAGACATTCTGATGTTGATATAGATTATAACTCTAGGTGAGTCACCTACACATGTAGGATTTCTAGGGAATATTATCTAGTTAGGATGGTTGAGTACTCCTACCAGTTTTTCTTCTTCCTTATTTGTTGAACTTGGTATGGAGTATATTGAGGACTAAGATGGTTTTTGAATGAATATGATTGTTGTGGCAACCACTAAACACAAAGTCCAATAGCAGCACAGCAAGTAAATCTCAAGAAGGCAGATATCTAGTCGGAATACAAGTTGTATATTCACAAGAGAACTTGATAGGGAACCACAACAGTATTCTACTGACTATTTATATAAAGTATTCATGGTCTATGCTACAACTGTGCATTGTTCTACTCTGATGTCTATGCCCTGTCCTTATGTCCATTACTCATCTTCTATGCATCTTCCTTAAGACTACCATGCCATGTCCATGTACTCTGACATCATACTCTTTAATCTCCATCACCATGTGTATACCATGTATATACTATGAGGAACACTTGTCTCTTGACATTACTTCTAACCCTAGACTCTTCCTAATCCTTCTAGACTCTAAGTCTTTCCAGACTGCTCTAGACTACTCCAGGCCTATGATATCATGTCATGTGACTTCCTAGTCACATGTCTTCTCTCTCTCTTGTTGTAGACTAATAATAATACTACTACAATATCTTATCTGTCCTAACCCTAACCCTAAAATCTGTCCACATTTTTGTCTTATAACAATGATGTTGTACAAGTTAAAATCATATTTATATGATGTTTATGGCTAAACAAATTGATTGTCTTCTGTTTTTACAAAGCTCTTGATATTTCTTAGAATGCCATTCTCTATTGAAGCAGTGTCACCAGAAAGAGCATTGATTAGAGTTAGCTTGATGATTCCCTTAACAATTCAAGCATTTGAACATGTGAGGGCATAGCTCTTCTTATTTTGTTTCAAGTATAAGAGAATTAGTTTTTGGATTTGCTTTGCAACATCAAGCAAAGTGACAATGGTGCTCAGATTTGTAAGGACCATTGCATTTAACACACCTAGAACCTTGTATTCTACAAGAGAAAGTGGTGTGACCCCACTTTCAACAATTCTTATATTGGAGTACTTTTAGGTTCATGTTTGCACCCCTAATAGTTGCTATGTAACTTCTAACATTGAAATACTTATTGATAAGGCCTTTCACTTTGCTTCTGCTTTGAACATCTCAGATATTGAACCAAATAATAGGCATGTCCAATTTGAGAGATACTTTTATAACTTGAGATCTCAATATCATAGCAATGTTGTTGAAAATGTGATTCTTCTTAAAGATTTCCTGAACTACATCTAAAGTAATAGGAGCATTAGTGAATTCCCCTAAATATGGAATACCTGTGATCTTTAGGTACAATTTGGACTAAGATAAATAGAAAACCTCAATCTCTGCAGACTCTATATGATTAGTGTTCTTTACATAGTTCTCAATTGTTTAGAGGTCTGAAGCTAAGACAACTTTGTTTGTGATGATGGTAACTCCTGAAGTTTCTTGATGAATGAAATCAACTATTATATCTGATTTGATGTTCTTTTTTAAGTTCCTGTTTAGGTTAGTAACATAGATACTACTATTTTTCATAAAAGAGATTTTGTTGTCATTGCTTATTGGAACAATAACTTGTTTTTTGGATGGTCCCTTTGTAGTCATGATAATTTTGGGTTTAGGCTTACTATTACCCTTTTATGATTTTTGGATGTTTTCTATTTTATTTGCTTGAAGATTTGGAAATGTTTCTTTGATCTTGAGAATGTCTCTTGTGTTGTTATCACCTTTTGATGCTTGGGCATAGAACATGTTATGGCTCTTAGTATTGTTCAACTGCTTTGTAGTCTTGAAATACTTGGAAATTTCTTTGATCTCCTTAGGTGATTTTGCTGGAATTAGAGGAGGCATTCTTTCAATGCTAACTGGTTTGTTAGTAGATTTTCTCCCTTTTTTACTATTTACTATTAGCTTGATGGCTAGAGTGCATTTGTATGCAAATTTCTGCCTAAACAAATTTTTTGGCTAATCTGTAAAAAGTGAGTCCCATTTTGAATCATAAATGACCAAAAAAAGTCTCCATACAGATTCATCTACACCACTAAGTTCAAGGAAATTGTTAGATTTGGAAGTATTAATTTTTTTAATTTTTGATATATTTTGCCATGTGAATTAGCAATTTCTTAATGTTTGATGAATCAGAAGAGAAGTGTTCCAATAATCCATGAAGGGAAATTGAATGGAATGATCCATTCCAACATTCAATCTCTATAGGTTGATTTGGATTGTATGAGATTTGTATATTGATTATGTTGTCTAAGTAAAATATGTTAGTAGTATTTGAGGCTGTGACCTCATCTCATGTTACTAATATATTCTTTAGGGCTGGAGCCTCACTCTGAACATGTTGCTATGTCTCTTTTGGATCTAAGTCAGTTACTCTACTAACAGAATTGCCTTCACTGTTGTTATTGTTGTATAACAGTTGAGAGCTGTTGATTGCTTCTACTATGTCTTTATCAGGTAGGTCATTTTTGATTTCTATCCTTTTAAAGTATGGAACAGATGAGGCTTTTGAGAGAACTGAAGAACTTCTAATGCTCACATTGCTAGGAGAATTGTTCCTCCTTCTGAAAGAATTGAAGCCATCAATGTTCATTGCCACACTAGCTAGAATATGAGTCATTTGAGTTGGTTACTGAATAAAAGCTGAAGTAGGAAAATATATATTTGCTAATTCTATTATAGGTACTATTATACAAGATAAAAGTAAGAGAAAAAGACATTCTTTGTTATATTCTGTTCTCTTAGGATTTTCTGGAGATTTAAAATACTTGTTGAATGTAGTTTATTATCCAAGAACTGGTAAAGCATTATAGAAGTCTAAACAAGTTGCTTAGTGCATTATCTGAGAATACAGAAGACAGATTAGAACAACCTTTGGCTTTAGCTTATATGCTGTGCCTCTACTAGCCACACTGGTTATATATTTTGGAAGTGGACTTGGGAAACTTTTGGTGGATTAGAACTACCAAAATGTAGTGAGATATGTTATTGCCAATACCAGAAGAGAGTGTTAGTTTTAGTCAATTTTCAGGATAAGCTAATACAGTGTAAACTATCAGATTATATACTAGGTATACTACTTAGGATAGTTATCTGAAATAGAGACTGTTAAGCATGTTATTCTAGTTTACTAATAATCCTTAGATATTGGGAATAGAGATTCATAAAGTTAGCAAGAGTCTAGTGAAAACATCCAAGAGAAAATAAAAAGATATGATCTACACTAGAAGAGATCAGAGAGTACAGATGAGAAAAACAGTGTTATCTATAGGTTGGAACAGATGTAGTCAGAATAGAATGTAACAGTACTCTACTCTTCTACCTAGTTATCTTAACACAATCCTACTTTTAATTATTTTTTACTAGGTTATGTAATGGTCTAGCTATAAATACAAAGTCTTTGACAAGCTACCTATAGTAATTGGCAAACTTAAATATCTTTAATCCCATTGGAAGTCAGCTAATCTAATACTGTCTTTATTTTTTCTTTCTTTATTTTTATTTCTTCCAGTCTGATTACTACTTCTAAAAACTTTACTTCTCTTATCTTTCACTTGCATTTTTCTTATTTTACATAGAGACTATTTTATACCAACCTCTTTACTACTTCTTCTACTATTTTATCATACTCTTCTTTCTCTTCTATTTCTGCTATCACATTATTAATAAAGCTCACTACTTTTCCAGTATTGATCAAGTTCTGTAAGATCTTTTTATAGTTGTGAACATTACCTTCCACTCATTTCTCTCCTTTATTTATATATTATTATAGCTCTATTATAAATCTAGTTTAGTAAATACTCTCTTTATACTAATATTTTCTACAATATCTAAAATCAAAGGTAAAGAATAGTTATTCTTAATTCTTTATTTGTTCAAGTACCTATAGTCTTATATCATATACTTCCTATATTAGAGTTGTGTCAAGATCACAGAAAGTAGACTTAGTTTCTTTTTATTTTATTTTTTCATTTTTATTTTCTCTTGATTTATTTTTCCACTATTTTTCTATTTTTAGAAATCTGGGGTTAGGGTTAGAAGTGATCAGCCACACTGTCACATCTGTCACATCTGATAGTATGATCCCAACATTAATCATAAGATTTAAGAGAAAGAAGTAGAAGGTTCTGGAACAAAGTGACATCATACAACATGGACACCACATGTTGACCTCATGCTTTACACATGGTTGTTTAGGGTAGGGTGCATAGTACTTAGCATGGACCATCTGTAAGAGTATATAAGGTAAACTACTTTGTAAAAGAGCTTTCTATCGAGTTCTCTTATGTTACTCTAATATAAGAGTTGTGCTTTTATCCCACTCAAAGGATTTAAGTTTATAACAAGTTGTGAATAATGGTCTTGACTTTATTCTATTTTCTTTCTTTTTATTTTATTTTGGGTTTTATTTTTACTTTTCTTTATTTTGAACTTGGACAAGGAGTGTGATGTGATGTCACATAAGTCACAAATCATGGTGGAAGTGTGACACCTGTCACAGTCATAGTTCACACAATTATATGACACTGAAAAGGTTGTAAAAGATTTTGGAATAGGTAATATCATATAACATAACAATAATATGTTAACTTTATAGAAAGCATATGGACATTAGAATAGGTTAGTTGTAGCATACATACAGACCATGGTCTAAAGTATACATAAGGTAAACTAGCTTGTACTTGGAACTCTATTGAGTTTTCTTATATTACTCAATATAAGAGTGTGCTTTTGTCTTATCTCTAAAATCTAAGTTCTAACATCCTACTATCCTTCTTTCCTACAAAGAACACTAGTGCCATTTGAGGTAATTTAAAGAGTCTGATATACTCTTTTCTTAATTGTTTGTTCATAAAATTGTATGTCTCTTTTTTCTCTTCTCTTAAGAGTGAATATACTTTTTCTTTTCTTGGTACAAACCTCTCTTTCATATCTATTGTATAATTTTATATTTTTCTTATTAGTATTCTCTTACTTGCTTTCTTTTCAAAGATATAAATCTACTTATGGAATCTTGGAGAGACCAATTTCTTAGCTTCTTTCTCTGACTTTACTGTCTCTTTATCTTTTCTTTTTCTTCTCACTTCTTGTTCTTTTTTTATTTTTCTTCTTCCTTTTTCTTTTGCTACTCTGACTTTCTCTGCTTTAGTCTCTACTACTTTTCATACTTCTCAGAATATCTTGTTATCTTTATTTCTCTTATCTTCTAATCAATTTCAAGGTTGTAGTGAATAAGCCACAGCATTTCTAAGATTATGTTCCATGTTATAATCTTAAGTCTAAAGAGTTAGACAAAAGAATAACTTTAGATTGAGTAATTACAAGAAAACTTAATAGAGTTCCAAATACAGAATTATCTACCATATATACACTAGTCTACTGGTCTGTGCTACAATACCATTAGCCTACCCTAAAGAGCTATGTATTATCCTTAAGGTCAATGTATGTTAAACATATTGTAATAATGTCATTCTTTTTTAAATCTTCTATCTCTTTCTGTTGTAATATATGATCATGTAATGGTAATTAATTTGATCATGTAATGGTAATTAATTTGTAACACTGAGTGATGCCATGTGACAAATTTGTGACAGTGACAGTGACATCATGCTAAACCCTAATCCTAAGTTGGAAATAAAATTAAATCTATTGTTTGCAACTCTAACATTCTACTTCTATTCTCTTATCATATAAATATCTTTTCTCTCTATGTGCCTCTTGTAAAATATATTTACCTCCACCATATATTCTATGAGTTCTTCCTTATTAAATATACTATTCACATTTCTCATATATATTGGTTTTTTAATTTTCTTTAACTTAAATCTCTGTTTTCTTACAAACTCTGAGCTTATATAAACCTGTTACTCTATTATCCAACAACACTCCCACTATTATCCCTTCCTATATATTACTCTACCACTAAGTATTATAAACTTATTATAATTAGAATCTAGTTGAGGACTACTAAATTCTCCTCTTCTTTTAAATTGTCTATATTACAATTGTCCCTGTACTCCATTCTTCCTGTACTCCATTCTTCTCTCTTAGGTTATAAATTCCCAGTTCTTACAGTATCTTGCAATATGTTCAAATCTCTCACAGTTATAACAGTTCCTCTTTTAATTTATTTCTAAGGCATATGAGTCATGTCTTGATATGAATTATATCTACTATGTGTCCTTTCAAGAAAGATATTAAGGTTTTAAAAAGTGGCTGAGTCAATCTGGAAGTGGACCAACTCAACTGTCTTTGTATTCATATGCTTACTTTGTCAAGACCCCCATTTTCAATTTCAATAGTAAATTGATGGATATAACATAGCCATAAGACTAGGCTATAAGGATACTGAAGTCAATATTAACAATGTTCTCATTATGATAGGGAACTTTAATATTAGTTTTTGGGATCTGAATTTTCCATATTATAGAGATACTCTTTTCAATATTGCTGACTCTTTTCATTTAGAACTTTCCAAACCTACTGAATTTTTTCCCACTAGGTACTTTGACAATACCCAAGATTTGAGTTCAGTCTTAGACCTTGTATTTTTACAATTAAACTCATCTGAATATGATAACTATTGTATTCACCCTGACTGGAGGTTAACATCTGATTATGCTCCCATTAATGTCAACATTTCTATTCTCAAGGAACATGTTCAAACAAAAAAACAATCTTCAAGTAAGAACAGTGAAGAGAAAACTTATTTCATTGATGAGCTCATTAACTTTATCAAAGATCTCAACATAGACTCCATTCAAAGCATTGACATTCTTGAGGCTATTATTTAGTTACTTGCCAACAATATTAACAGAATATGGCACAAACACTCCAAGAACATTAACATTACTAAGCATTCTCAAGCTTGGTGGGACAATAATTGTCACAGGAATCTTGATATGTACGGACAGTCCAAATGACTAAAAGACTGGAAAAAATTCAAAGAAACTGTTAAGAAGACAAAATAAAACTTCTTTAATGGAAAAATTGATAAGATTACCAATAAAAATTGCAGTCTTTGGGAACTCATGAACTAGGTCAAAAAGAGAAAACTTCTGGCTACTGAAGCCATTCAATACAATAGTCAACCCTACATCAAACTAAATGATTTATAGAAAGCACTTCACAAGTCTTTCAATTCTACTCAAAATCATCAAGTCAATATCAATTTGTTAGAAGAAATCCCTGATAAAGAAATAATGAAGTAGGTTTCTTTTTCAAAAGAGGAGCTCATCAATACCATTGAAAAATGCAATAATTCTTTGACTCCTGGACCAGACAAGTTGTCTTGGGAACATATCAAGAAAATCATCAAGAACAAAGAATGCATTATCAAACTAATTAATATTGCCAATGTGTGTGTTGATTTAGGTCATTGGCCATCTCATTTTAAAATATTGACCACAGTCATTATTCCCAAGCCTAACAAGGCTTTGTATGACTCACCTAAATTATTCCATTCTATCATGTTACTTAATATAACTGGCAAGCTTTTTGAGAAGATAATTGGAGAAAGATTACAATTCCTATCAATATCTAATAACTTCATTCACTCATGTCAATTAGATAAACTCAAACATAGATCTACTACTGATGTGGGCATTGCTCTTACTCATTTTATTTGATCAGGATAGGTTAAAACCCTTACTATAAGCATGCTAGCATTTGATATTATGTAATTTTTCCCTTTGCTCAATCATCAGCTTCTTCCTTTAATCTTGGACAAAGCTGGTTTCAATTACAAAGTCTCAAGTTTCTTCAAGAATTATCTAATTGGTGTCACAAACTTTATTCAGCTTGTATCTCTACAACCAGTAGACTGCTTTTCACAAACTAAGTTGCACTGAAAAGTCCCAAATGAAGGCTATCTGCACATATATGGAATATATAAAAGCGACAACAAACAACCAAGATATTAGATCATCAGTAACTGTAAAATCTTTGTTTGCTAATATCTCATGAATAACTGGACAGATTCACACAATCAAACTTGCATTGGAAAGTGCTCATCAAACTATTTCCAATGATATATAGTATATTACATAGCAATAAGTATTCATAGAGATACAAGCATATCAATATAGTGACATAATTAGTTATCTTCTAAAATTAGTCTGACAGCTCCCATCAGATACAAGTTTTGATCATGTGATGGCAACAGCTTATGCATAGACCATCACTCTTTTGTATATATACTTCTATGTCTGAGAATTAGATCTTAGACTTAACAACATCAATTTTCATCATTCTTTATCTGTATTGATCTTAATCATCATTGTCATCATTATTGAACTTTTGAATCACTTCTAAACCTCTAGAGTGTATCCAAGGTTCAGATATCACAAATAAGTAAGTGGTTTATTTTGTGATAGTTGGTAGAAAAACTAAATATCTTTGGAACAGTTTCTCTTCTTCTTTTTGTAATGTTGATGTTGGTGTCAGTCAAGAATCTGCTCATTCTCCTATTCTCTCTCCAATGTTTCATATTAAACATCTAAAAAATCTAAAAATTCCAATTTCAATTTTTTCTTTTGTTGACAA
>JAJOHK020001359.1:0-14037 GCA_022457215.2 Leucocoprinus gongylophorus | reverse complement strand
TTTTTATTGTTGTTGCTGTATGATTTTATATGATGTATGTAAATAACTAATGGTTTTTGACATTATCTCTTGTGACAGACTAACCAACCATGACACACATCCACTACAAGAGTCTGTCACTGCTACTGCTATGTCTTCCACCAGTGTTGTACTATGAAGTCAACACTAAGGGTCTCTCACCTTGTATTTGTCATAGGGAACATGTGTAGTTCTCCCAAGGATGAGCACCAAATAGGCTTAGTGTTACAAACTCAAGACCTTAGAGTTGATCAGAAGAAAAAATCTTGTATTAGGGTTAACACAAGAGAACTTGATAGAGAACTCTGTACAGGATTGTCTACCTTATATACCAAAACCTCATGGTCCATGCTAACTACTTCTAGCCTACCCTAAACAGCCATGTGTTTGCCTTAAGGTCAACATGTGTTTTACACATTGTATAACATCATCCTTTCAGAACCTTCTACATCTTTCCATGCATCTCGTGACTTGTGACCATATCATCTGATGTGACTACATGATCTTGTCACTCTAACCCTAACCCTAAGTTCTAAAAATAAAAAAATAGAAAATAAATCCAAAGAAAAATAAAAATAGAAAAGAAAAGGAATATAAATTAAGTCCACTGCTTTTATCTTTGACACTTAGTCTGCAAACAGAGCATCTTTTTGGAGATACTGAGTATATTATATACTACATGATTCCTACATTATCGTATATTTTGTACATAACCAAGCCAATTTTATAGTAATAGAGGTTAGACAGAAATAGTATTATACTAGGATACAACAAGAATTATGCAATATTAGCCCTTACCTATGTGCTAAAAAATTTAAAATGGATAATATTGGTATTAGAAATTAAGAGAAGAGATAGAAACAATAATATAAGAGAAGAAATAAATACATAAAACCCCTAAAAGAGCTCTTGTAAATACAAAAGAATATAGTTAGAAAGGATATTGAAAAAATATGAATAACATCTGTTCATAAACACTTTTCCTAGCTAACATACTTCTAAATAGTGAACCTTATACTATATAACAAGCCTTCTTGAGAGTCTCTAACAACATTATTCATTTCAGATAATATACTTTATTTCAAGTCAAATTTTATAACTCAAGATATCAACTAATACTCATCTTGCTAGCCTTTCTCAGGCTACTAGAACTCTTTAAAACTTGTCTAAAAGTAATAGAAGATACTAACAATACTCACTCAATAAGATAGTAGTTAAACTGCTTACAAGTAGGAAATTTGAATAAATGTTCTCTTTCTTGCTCCTTTCTACTCATAGCTTATATATTAGTCTAAAAATACAAAGAATAGACATAGAGAATAGAGACTAAAACCATAAGAAAAACTACTGAAGTCTTGGAAATATATGGTCCTCTCTTTATTTGTAACCTAATATTAACCTAATAATCATTTCTTACTTATAAGTACTAATTCTATTTCTCTTGAGTTATTCCCACTAGTTGCCTCTACTTACAAATCCATTCCAAACTCTTCTAGCTTCTAATTTAACATGTTTCTATTTTATCTGACTATTTAAATATTTGTATAAATTATACTTACAAGTACTTATATTTTATAGCTAGTCTTTTGTAAGTATAGTGGTATTTTCTCAGAGTTGAAGATAGTAGTATCATTTTCATTTATTTTCTTATTTTTAGACTTAGGGTTAAGAGTTAGCATAATATTATATATGATTATCATAACTGTCTGTCATATGCAAGTTTACCTGTCCGGAAATTACATCCCTACAATGATATTGTTTCCTAATTATCAAAGCCTGCCTTTCTTGTAACATGTCTTCCAGCAGTGCTATAACCATCTGGGTATTCCATCTTCTATGATGGAGTTACCCCTGTCAGTATCTCAATACTGAAACTTCTACTTGGGGCAATAGATGCCTTATCACTAAAACTCTGAACATTTCCTATAATATCTGTTTGTATATAAGACTAGTAGTTATACTGTAATTTGCTAGTTTGATAATCAACAAAGATAATCCTTATTGAACTCGATCTCTAGTGTTCAACAGTAACATACTAAATTAGCACTCACTCCTATCTCAGGCTTCTTCCTATCATCTGAAGTTGCGACCATGCAGTAAACAAACGACGTAGCATATAAGCTAAAGCCAAGGTTATTCCACAAGTTTGCACAACTCTAAGCCCATCTTGTGAACTTTCACCTCTGATGTGAACTGCACCTGACAGTATTATCAGACTCCCAAGTTTACTGTTGCTTCTGAGCAGTTTCATCTGCTAAATTCTCTGTTACAGTTCTATCTGCAATTCAACTTTACAATCTATACTTCAAGTCCAAAATGGCTAACTCTTCAACTTTAGTCCCACTGCTTGGAACATCCTTCAATACAATCTTGTATTTCAGTAACTAGATGGCTTATCTGCCAAATGCTCCATAATACTCAAGAAGAATTCATAAAAGAGACTGTTCATCTCTAAGGTCTCCCTCTAGCACAATTCAACCTGGCTAAACAGTTTTGCCTGTTCTTGGTCCAAGTATTGTCCTTGTGAACAATGATCCTAACTGGGAGGATGCTCCTACTACTAATCTTATTACTAACACTATTACAGCTAATAGACCTATATTTTCTACTCACTTATGGTCCAAACCCCATCAGAGTGAAAATACTAATGAACAATTGGCTGAAGTACTTGGCCAACTTGCTAACACACTTAATTCTAATCAAACTCCCAGTCCCAATACTAATACAAAAGGAACTAAAGCTTGCATCTCTGACACTTTCAACAGCATTGAGCCTGACAAGCTCAATAATTTCCTATTTCAATATTGCCTATATTTCCATGCTAATCTGGTGTAATTTAACACAAACATTACAAAAATCGACTTTGCAATGACCTACCTTACTGGAGTAGCCTAGGACTGGTTTAAGGTAGGTATCACAAATAAGATACTTACTGGTTGTGATACTGGGGCTGAATAGTGTTTCAGGAGTTCAGTATAAGGATATGATGATTGACAGATGATGAAAAGTATCAACAGGAATAATTGATATTGTTAAGTCTGAGGTCTAGTCCTCAGACACAGAGGTATATATACAAAAGAGTGATGGTCCGTACGCAAGCTGTTGCCATCACATGATTAAAACTCGTACCTGATGGGAGCTGTCAGCTGTCATAGCAGCTGTCAGGCTAATTTTAGAAGGTAACTAATTATGTTATTACATTGATATGCTTGTATCTCTACCAATGTTTATTGCTTTGAGATGCATCATATATCGTTGGAAACGGATTGATGAGCACTTCCCAACGCAAGTTTAATCATGTGAATCCGTTTAGCTGTTCATGAGATATTAGCAGACAAGGCTTTTACAGCTACTGATGTCCTGATATCTCAGTTATTTGTTGTCACTTTTGTACCTCCCACATATGTGCAGATAGCCCTCATTTGAGGCTTTCCAGCACAACTTAGTTTGTGAAAATCGATCTACTGGTTGTGGAGATACAAGCTGAATGAAGTTTGTGACAGTAGGCCTTAACCAGGAAGACTAGGGCATCCTTTAGGACTGACTCTCTGACTAGAACCTATTTTTAGATGAGCTACATTGACACTTTGGTCTCTTTGACTCTGTTGGTGAAGTGGATAACATACTATATAACCTCCATATAAAGCCTAGCAACAAGATTTCCACTTACAATGTGGACTTCATGCACTATACCTCCCAATTAGGTTGGGGGAATAGTGTTCTATGCCATTGTTATTACCAGGGGCTTTCCAATCAGATCCAGGATCCCATCTCTATCTGGAAACAAAAAAAATCCACCTTGTTTCAGGATATGTATACTTTAGCAATGACCATTGATCACTGCTACTGGGAATGAGACCATGAATGCCACCATGCAAGGCAAGTAGAGAAAGAGGCCCTTAAATCTCACTCCCAGAAGCAAGGAAAAGTTTCCATCTCCGGTACTGCCACAGCTTCCCAGAACAAGGCAAATCCATTTCTAACAGTCTTATTTGCCAAGAACCCTTTCTCCAAGTCATCTCCATCCCCCATCTCCATCCCCTACTCCCAAAAATCAACCTAATTCTCCACAGGTGGACTTCTCTTCCAAGCTGGCTAGCAATGGCAAGTTGACTAGTGATGAGTACAAGAAGTGTCTCAAAAACAACCTGTACCTCTATTACAGTATAGAAGACCACAATCTGAACTTCTGTCCAAAGAAGTAAACCATAGTCTCTCCTAAGGGCCACAGTACTTCAGCAACTGCTAATACTCTGGCAGTTGCTTCCAAGAAACCCTTGGAAAAATAGAGAGCAACTTCCAGGAATCTGCACAGACTGAGGGCCACATTAAACTTCCCTGTGCAGCAACAAGTTCTATCCAACTCAATGCATTCACTCTTTGTTTCCCTTACCTTTCTTTTGATCCTTAGTCAGAATCACCTTAATAAAATCCCATTTCAAGCTCTTGTCAACTCTAAGTCTACTCATTGTTTTGTAGACTCTAAATTCATAGATACTTACCACTTAAAGACATCCACAACTCCTATGGTTGCTCTCTACTTGTTTGATGGTTCATCAAACAGTACTATCTCCGAAATTGCCAACTTGCCTATAATCTTTTTCACTAGTGATTGTATGAATCTGAACTTTTATGTCACTCTGCTTGATTCTTCCTACTCTTTGGTCCTTGGATACAACTGGCTTGCCCAACACAATCCACTGATTGACTAGATAAATAGGTCAATAAACTTCTGTCCATCTTTGCAGGAAAATCTTGCTCCTTCCTGCATTGCAGCCAATATATCATTGGTATCTCCATCCTTCCTGGACATTCCTCTGCAATCATTGAATTCTGTGGTTTCCATACCTACATCTGAGACCTCTGTGTTTAACTCTAGGCAGCCTAACATTGCTATCATTAGTGTTGCAGCATTCTTGCATGCATTAAAACTCCCAGGCTCCCACAATTTCAAACTCTGTCTTTGCTCTTCAGACTTTTAGGCTAACTCCACAAAACTTGCAGAAGCTTCTGACCTTTCCAATGTCCCTTCCAAGTATCATGAATTCACTGACATTTTCAGCAAAACCAAAGCTGAAGTCCTTGCTTCTCATCATCCTTACGACCTCAAAATCAATCTGGAAGAAGGTGTTCAACTTCCAGTTGGCCCTATATACTCTCTTTTAGCATCTGAATAAGAGGCTCTGAAGAAATTTATTGAGGAAAATCTCAATATGGGTTTCATCCAACTAACCTCATCTCCACATGGTGTACTGATCTTATTTATTAAGAAGAAAGATAGTTTACTGTACCTTTGTGTTGACTTCCACAGTCTTAACCACATCTCCAAAAAGGATTACTATCTACTCCCACTCATTTCTGATCTGCTGGACTCACCTTGCAAAGCTTGGGTTTACTCAAAGATAAATCTTCATCATACTTATCATTTGGTTCACATTGCTGACAGTGATGAATAGAAGACTGTCTTTAGGACACACTATAGATCATTCAAATGGTCTGTAATACCTTTCAGTCTTACCAATGCTCCTGCAGCCTTCCAGCAATTCATAAATGTCATTTTCTCCAACCTTTTAGATGTCTGTGTCATGATTTATTTGGATAATATACTCATCTACTCAGATAACATGTCCAAACATCACCAGCATGTAAAAGAAGTGCTTAAACATCTCCATAAGGCTAGTCTTTATGCCAAAGCAGAGAAATGCAAATTCTACTCTGAGTTGGTAGAGTATCTGGAATACATCCTTTCTCCTTCTAGCCTTACCATGTCTGATGACAAAGTAAAGATTATTCAAGACTGGCCAGAACCCAAGAAAGTCAAGGATATTCAATCCTTCTTAGGTTTTGCTAATTTCTATTGCTGGTTCATCTTCAATTATTCAGACATTGTCATTCTATTAACATGCCTTACTCAGAAGGACATTCCTTGAAAGTTTGATTCCTCCTGTCGTAATGCTTTCAACTCCCTCAAGAAAGTATTCACCTTTGCTCCTATCCTCACTCATTGGATTCTCAATGCTCAACTCATCGTGGAAACTGATGCTTTGGACTATGCTCTTACTGCAATCCTATCCATTGTTAATGAAGATAATGAAGTTTATCTGGTTGCTTTTCACTCCCACACTTTTACTGCAGTAGAGTTGAATTACAACATACATAATAAGGAATTGCTCACCATCTTTGAAGTTTTCAAGATTTGGTAACACTATTTGGAAGGTCCAGCCTATCCCATCAATATTGTTATGGATCATAAAAACCTTGAGTATTTTTCTACTACCAAGGTATTAACCCAGAGGCAAGTGTGGTAGTCTAAGTACCTCTTCCAGTTCAACCTTGTCATCAGGTTCCACCCTGGTAGTCTCAGCACCAAACCAGATGCTCTCACTAGATAGTGAGACATCTATCTTAAAGGGGGGAATACTGGCTATGCCACAATCAACCCTTACAACTTCAAACCTATCTTCACTCAAGAACAACTTACAGTCTCCATACAAGCTACAATCTTTCTTTTCTCTTCTCTCTATACAGCTACAGTTGTAGATCTGGACACCCTACATCGAGACATCCTCTCAGCTCTCTCTAGTGATCTAATTATGACAAAACACATCTCCACAGATAGCCAGTGGTCTACAGACCCAAACAGTCTACTCCTTCTTGACAACAGAATTTATGTATCATCTACTGGTAACCTCTGCACATGTATTCTCCAGTATAATCATGATTATATCCTTACCAGATATTTTGATCAAAACAAAACACTGGAATTAGTCCACTGCAGATACTCCTGGCCTAGCTTCCATACTGATGTACAACAATTCTGCAAGTCCTGTGTCACTTATATGCAATCCAAACCACAATGTCACAAGTTCTATGGATCTCTCAAACAACTTCCCATCCCTGAACAACCATGGAATTCCATTTCTATGGACTTCATTGAGAAACTTCTGTCATCCTCTGGGTTTGACACTATCTTAGTTATAGTTAACACAGCCCACCAAGCAGGCAATCTTTATCCCTACCTATGACATTATCACATCCACAGACTTAGCATGTCTGTTTGTTCTTTATGTGTTTTCCAAATATGGTGTTTCTTCCCATGTCATCTCCAACAGAGGCTTGGAGTTTGTGTCAAACTTTTTCCAATCTTTAGGTATATCAAGATTGAAGAATATAGACTTAGTTCTTTTTTCATTTTTCATTTTATTTTCTTTTCAAGTTATTTTTCATTTTTTTCTATTTTTAGAACTCTGGGGTTAGGGTTAGAAGTGATCTGTCACACTGTCACACTGTCACATCTGATAGTGTGGTCACAACATTGGTCACAGGACTTGAGAGAAGGAAGTAGAAGGTTCTGGAACAAAATGACGTTATATAATATGAACACTATATATTGGCCTCATGCTTTACACATGGTCATTTAGGGTAGGGTGCACAGTAGCTAGCATGGACCATCTGTAGGAGTATATAAGATAGACTATTTTGTAAAAGAGCTCTTTATCAAGTTCTCTTGTGTTATCCAATACAAGGTTACCTCATAATCTAACTCTAAGGGTTTTGAGTTATAACAAGGTACTGCTCTTGACATGCAGCTTCACTTCACTTCAGGCTACCACCTCAAAGATGATGGACAAACTGAATACATAAATCAAACTCTCAAACAATATCTCCATATATATTGTAACTACCAGCAAGACAACTGGTCTAAACTCCTACTTCTTGCAGAGTTTGCCTACAATAATACTCTGAGTGCTACTACTGGTATTTCCCCATTCTTTGCTAATAAGGAATATTATCCAAACATCACTGTTCACCCTGAACATGATATTGCTTTCTCTTGAGCTCACAACTTTGCTATAGATCTCAATGAGTTACAGAGTACTCTTAAAGCTAAAATCACTGTGGCCCAACAGTGTTATTAGAAATCTGCTGATGTGTGACATTCCCCTGCTCCTGATTTTAAAGTAAGTGACAAAGTCTTTGTCAAGACTCAGTTTTTCTGAACTACTTGGCTTTCAAAGAAACTCTTCAAAAAATGTCTTGGATCCTATGAAATCATTGCCTAGTCTAATATTCTATCATTCACTCTCTATCTTCCAGAGTCCATACACTCTGTCCACTCAGTCTTCCATGTATCCATATTTGAACCTACTATATCCAATACTTTTTCTGAGAGAATACAACTGGCCTCTACTCTAGTCATAATTGACGGAGAATCTGAATATGAAATTTCTTGGATAGTAGACTCTAAAATCAATTGCCAATGGACATACAAACTCCTGTACAAGATGACCTGGCTTGTTACAACTCAAAGACCTTAGGATTGGTCAATAAGAAGAACCTTGTATTAGATTAACACAAGAGAACTCGATAAAGAGCTCTCTACAAAGTAGACTACCTTATATACCTATTCCAATGGTCCATGCTAACTACTGTGCATCCTACCCTAAACCACCATATATTAGATATAAGGTTAATATGTGATGTACATGCTACATGATGTTACTCCTTCTAGAACCTTCTATGTCTTTCTTCTTGTGTCACATAACTAACCCTAACCCTAAGTTCTAAAAATTGAAAAATATGAAAAATAAATCTAAAATAAAATAAAATAAAATAAAATGAGAAAATGAGAAAAAACTAAGTCTATTTCTTGCAATCTTAATATGGCTAGGATATGAAGACACTGGAGACAAATCTGAATGAATTTCCACATCTGAACTCACTCATGCTGCTGACTTGGTGTCCAATTTCCACATTACATATCTCACCAAGCCTAGTCCTCTCTCATTATTCTAATCATACTATTGTATTTGTCCCCTATCTCCACATATTTCCAACAGGGATTTTCCTTTATTAATTCTTTAGTATATTCTGTCTGCTCTTTTTATTAACCTCCAGCTTCAGCATACTTTTCAGGGTTTCTTTTCAAAATTTTCAAAACTTCTTTTTATTTTAATTCTTGATTTTCTTACTTATACATTTAGATCACAAAGTAGAATTAAAAATTAATTAATTAATGAAGAAAAAACAAAGACACTAATCTAACAAAAGGCAGACAACAGAGTCCCCTCCTCTTGACTTTTTCCTAGGCTATTCTTAGACCCCTCCTCTTTATTTCTGCTCTCCTTCTTCCTGTTCTCTCCTTTCAAACTCTATCTCTGCTCCATTGCAGCCCCAATCCTCTCCAACTAGGCTATGTTCCTCTCCTGGCCCTCCACCAAGTCCTGGAGGGATTTCTTAACTCCTCAGTACTTTTTCACAAATTCTTAGAGTGCCTTTTCAATAGTATTTAGAACACTGTTATAAGTGGAGATCATGGCTGAAATGTTGGTATTGGTGTGAAGTATACACCACTGCTTGAGGGCAATACACCCAGCACATACAAAAAATCGGCTATGAAGGAAAAGTATTAGAAAAAATAATTATAAGTATAATTATAACTACTCACCTTGAGTGGTGCACTAGACAATCCTGCCTAGCACTTACACACCTCTCATAGGAGTTTGCACCCTCCATCTTAACTGCAGTGCTCCTGCGGTACTTCTCTTGTTATCTTCCTTTAGCTTTTTTAAAGGGCCAATATCTCTCCTTGTTTTTAAAGATGACCTCCTTATACTTAGATCTTGTGACTTGGAATCCTTCAGAGCCTTCCAAGAGAACAGCATCCTCCACTATCACCTTGTCCTGAAGTTGTTGAGTATACTCCAACTTCTTTTTCTTCTCTTCTGCAATCTTCTGCTTTTCAGCCTCTTCCTTAGCTTTGGCCTTTACCTCTCTCCTGGCTTTCTGATCTGCATGCTCTATATGATGAGCCTCCACTGCCTCTTGCAAATGAAGAAGAGACTGTTGCTCCTTCTTATGCTGTTATTGTATTTCATAGTACTGCTTCTCGAGCATTTCAGCATCATGTTGAGAAATGTTAGAGAGGGTAGAGAAAGACATGATGATACAGAAACAAGAGCAAAAAACATTCTTTTCCATTTATGTATTGTTAACCTAGGTACTATCATGGGATTTTCAGATAAACCTAATAGGACTTCAAAAGCTTAGTCCTAAAAGGGGAATACTATCATATGCAAGTCCACCTATCTGGAAATTATATCCCCGTGGTGATATTGTCTCCTAATTATTGAAGCCCACCTTTCTTGTAACACACCTTCCAGTAATGCTACAACTATCTGAGTATTCTATCTTCTATGGTAGAGATACTTCTATTTAACTCAGTCTTCCATAATGGAGTTATCCTTGTTAGTATCTCAACACTGAAACTTCTGCTCAGGGTAATAGGGGCCTTATCACTAAAACCCTGAGCATCTCCTATAATATCTGTTTGTATATAAGACTAGTAGTTACACTGTAATTTGCTAGTCTGATAATCAACAAAGATAATCCTTATTAAACTTGATCTCTAGTATTCAACAGCGACACACCAAATTAGCACTCATTTCCATCTTGGACTTCTTTCTATTATCTGAAGTTGCAACCATGTGGCAGACAAACAGCATAGCACATAAGCTGAAGCCAAGATTATTTTACAAGTCCATTCTGCAGACTTCCACCCCAGTATAAACTATGCCTGATACTGTCATATACTATGACAAAATATATCATACATGTCACAGTCACAAGTCATAGTTACACAATTACATGATATATAGAAGAGTATAGAAGGTTCTAAAAGAATAATATCATACTACATATCAACAGTATGTAATATATATGGCCT
The DNA here is from genome assembly GCA_022457215.2 of Leucocoprinus gongylophorus. Lineage (NCBI taxonomy): Eukaryota > Fungi > Basidiomycota > Agaricomycetes > Agaricales > Agaricaceae > Leucocoprinus > Leucocoprinus gongylophorus. Next base: position 3,293 of record JAJOHK020001359.1, on the reverse strand, counting down.
TTAGAGTAGGCTAAAACTCATATAACACAAACTATTAGTCTAGTATATATAAGATAGATACATTATACTAGAAACTCTATCAAATTCTCTTATATTAACTCTAATACAATGTTCTTTTATTGACTTTACTCTATAAGTCTTGAATCGTAACATATTTCTTATTTCTAAAAGTCTTATCTTTCTGAGATCTAGTTTGATTAATAGCTATCACACTATCTTTCAAGTAGAAACCCACTTGAGAAAGCCTGGAACATTATCTAAGAGCATTAAGTCTTCTTGTTAAAACCCTTAAATAAGTCTGAAGTGCTTGAAAACTTGGTAAAAGTATGTCTTTTTATTAAAAAAGTATTTTTTAGTATAGTAATAGGCTTTTATCTTCTATTAAGAACTGTATCTAATATTGTCACAATATAACTAGCTAGCTAAATCTAACAGGAACTTTGTCAAGTTCTCTTTGTGTATCTTATATGAAAGAATAAGAAGACTTAATAGAGCAGAGAATAGAGAAGAACAGAGTTTGGAGTAAGACTGGAGTTTGGTATTATATTATATATTCATCCAAATATATCTAATTTATCCAACTTCATCACAGATAATGCTTACATAAGCCTGCTCTACCCAAAACATCTACAAAAGTAATATCTTTTTTCTAGTCTATATATACTTTTCTGATACAGATTAATCTGATTTTATTCTATAACTAATTACTGTCAAGATTGTTGACAGTGGACTTTATTTTATTTTTCCTTTTCATTTTTATTTTACTTTACTTTACTTTTTCTTTTTTCTTTTCTATTTTTAGAACAACTCGGGTTAGGGTTTATCAGTCACACTGTCACATCAGTCACAAATTGATGGCGTAGTCACAAGACTGATCACGAGACATGGAAGAAGGAAGTAGAAGGTTCTAGAACAAAGTGACATCATACAGCATGGACAACATATGCTGGCCTTATGTTATACTCATGGTCGTTTAGGGTAGGGTGCACAGTAGCTAGCATGGACTATGAGGAATAGTATAAAAGGTAGACTACTTTGTATTAGGAACTCTATTGAGTTCTCTTGTGTTACTCAATACAAGAGTTGTTTCATTGCTTAACTCTTTGAGCTTTGATTCATAACAATTACTCTATAACTCATCACATAACTTTCTCATAATCTCTATGAAACTCTGGAATTACATTCAAAAACTTGAATATACTTAAATTAATTACCTATCTTCTCTGATCCTCAGATATGATCTTTATTAGATTTGAAGATGGTAGACTTATTTCTTTTCTATCTCTCTTTTATTATTTAAGTTTTTCTTATTTTTTACTTTGATTCTTCTTTATTTTCTCTATCTCTTTTTTATTTTGGACTTAATAAAGAGAAATAATATGATAACTATTATTATCACAACATCATATAATATATAAGAAAAGTGATATCATATATTATATAATGTAATAGCTCTTATACATGACTCATAATATTTAGGATAAGCTAGATATCAAATACATACAAATTATGTACTAGAGATATATATAGAGTAAACTCACTTATACTAGAAACTTTACTAAGTTCTCTTATATTAACTAATACAAGATTGCTTTTTTGTTTTCATACTAGAACTTAAGTTATAACAATCTTAGTTATTAAGTACTTGTATTTAAGATGCATAAATATCCTATAATTTCTTATCTTGAAAATCAACTAGTATAGTGTATTATTCTGGATGTCTATACTCAGACTTTTGACTCTTCTCATATTTTACTTCCAATTAGTACTCTTTTCTAAAATATGACTACTATAATATGTAAAGACATAGTACACCTACTAAAACCAAAGTCATCTATGTTACAATTTCAAGATATTAAAGTAGGTCAAGAAAAGGAACCTTATATTAGAGTTAACACAAGAGAATTCAATGAAGTTCCAAGTATAGGATTGTTTACCTTATATATATACTAGACTACTAGTCTATACTATACTACCATTAGCCTATCCTAAAAGACTATATATTATTCTTAAGATTAACATATATAAAACATATTATATAACATCATCTTGTTCCAGGACCTTTTATGATGTTTTATTGTAATATATGATTGTGTGACCATGACTAATATATGACATAACTCAGTGTTATATAATAGTTTGTAGTAGTTATATGTAATGTTATATTAAATCCTAACTCTAAATTTCAAAAGAAAATGAAAAGAAAAAATAAAAGAAAAGTTAAGTCTATTATCTTTAACTCTGACAATCTATAATTTATATCTACATATTATAGATAATATTCCTATATTTCATCTAATATTTTCTATGATTTTCTTGTGGATCATTTCTCTTCTGAGTATGTTTCTTATCTAACATATTATATTATGGTATACTTAGATTCTTATATTTTATTTTTATTTTATTTTTCTTTTATTTATTTTTCTTAATTTGATTTCTTTTTTTTATTTCTTGGATGATGAAGAGGCATGTGATCATAGTCATATGATGCATCACATGACATTATAGGTAATTTAGACTCACTAGATTATCTATATTATTATAGAAGATAGAATAAAAAAAGGAAACTTAATAAGTTAGAAGACAAAAAGAAAGAAAAGTAAATATTATATAGATATATATTTACTTTATAGTGTATATATAATATATATATAGCTAATGCATGGATATTAGAAAAGGGTTATTTATTGTTAGCATAGACTATATACTATTTAAATAAATAAGATAGCAATATATTAGGAACTTCTTATCAGGTTTTCTTACAATCTCCATAAAACTCTTACTCTATATGATTACTTAGTGTAGTATTAATCATCTTAGTTAGTAATTGCTACAATATATTAGTTCTTTTATAGTATTTTATATATGCTCTACATCTGATAACTATAAGAGCTTAAGGTGACAATGATAGTTGTAAAGATAGACTAGTGCTTATTAGTAAAGAGAGAATCTAAGCATACTCATCATAGCTCTAGTAAAGTTTAGAATAGTATCTAGTTATATAAGTCACCAGTTGTCCATACTACACATTACTATCTTAGAGTTTTTTTTAATAAGAGGGAATATACTTTAGTTAATAATTCTTGTTATAGATAGTTCACACTTAGGGCAATGAAGTTTGCAAATGGCATATAGAAGAGCAAATCAAGTATGCAAGCTTATTTACAATGTATGAAACATAGATATTGAACAATCTTTGACTTTAAATTATATATCTCTTCAGTTACAAATTTCAGGCTAAAAACCAGAAATGTTGAAGATATGAGTTTTAGTCAGTGAGAAAAATAGATTAC
>JAJOHK020001358.1:0-14038 GCA_022457215.2 Leucocoprinus gongylophorus | reverse complement strand
TTACTTAATAATATCTGTTTCTTTTAGATTGTCTCTCAAGAATAGACTTCAAATCATATTAACAAGAGTTAAGACTGGAAAATGTTATATAAAGTTTATTATATAGATGAAGTCTGTACTAGATGAAGCCAAGTCTGTTATTTACAAGTTATAGAAAAACATAAAACCCTATTATGACTGCTAACAGACCTCAACCTCTATCTTTAAGTCTAGTAACAAGGTGTACCTCAACTTTTCAAATATTCAGATTATATACCTCTTAGCCAAATTGTCTTATAAACATCTTAGACTCTATATAGCTGAAAATCAAGTAGAATATTTAACCTATCATCTGAAGCTCCCACCTATAATAAAGAGGTTGTACCTGGTATTCAAAATTGTCAAGTTTATAGCTATACCTAAAAATATAATCTCTGGTAGATGTTTAATACTTTTACTTGACCTCATTCTTATTAATGAATAATAAGAATAGAAGGTTGAGAAGATTCTGAACAACTAATAGCATTGATGAAGATATCAGTATTTAATGAAATGAAAAAACTTCAGTTTGGAGAAAAACTCTTAGAAGAATATCTTAAAGATATTTGTATCAGACAGAGTAGCAGAGTTTTATAGACTAAACTCTAGAATTATATGATATACCTATATAATTGAGTTGTTGACTATGAAGTTTTATTCTATCATTGTTGCTTTGAGGCATAGTAATTTAAGAAGAAAAATAAATATAAGAGAACTTACTTCTTACACTGCCAAATTCCATAGTAACTTACTCTCACTAGTAACTTCTCTATCCTACTAGTTCTCACAGTCTTTCCTCTTAACTCCATTAAACTCTATTAATCTATGTAAGTATACTGTTGATCTCTACTTCTAAGCTTCTCTAATATACTATTATAAATTGACTTTTGAGACTTTTAAGATACTGTTATAAGATAAGAGTGTAGACAGACTTTGGCTAGGGTTAGGGTTAGCCAGATATAGAACAGTAAATAATTGTTAGTCTACAACAGATGGAGAGCATATGATCTGGAAGTCATGTGATAGAATCTAGATCAGAGTTAGGATTAGGAGTGACATCAAGGGACATGAGTTCCTTATAGTGTACACATGGTGTACACATGTACAACAGAGATTAAGAGTATAACGTCAAGATATATGTATATGGCATGGTGGCCTTAGTAATAAGACATGAGGTAGAGGCATAAATATAAGGGCTGGTAGATATTGTTGTAGCATGGACCACTTTGTATTTATATAAATAGAGGAGCAATGCAGCAAGGGCTCCTTGTCAAGTTCTCTTGTAATCTCTACTACTAGATAGCCAGTTAAGAGCTTTGCTGAAGTCAGTATATTACAAGTGCTATTCCGGCAAGTGGTTGCTACAACAGATACTTGCTTTCTGATCTCCAAATAAAACTCTAACCATATCTAAGTATACTTTCATATTTATACTTGTTTGCATATAGATCAGCTCCTTATATTTTATTTCCTGGAAACTTATCACCTAAACTCCTAATTATCCTATATTCTAGAAATCATCTCTAAAATATCTCCTTAGTTATCTTCTACACTACTATTTTTGAGTCACATTTCTAACTATAGACTTAGTATATAAGACTAAGTAGATACTCTATAGTATTTAATCTTGAAATTGACTAAGAACTGACCAAGAATCTTCCAACACTCATTCTCTTACTTTTTCAACTAAGCTATTAGTTACTCCTCTCTGATATTTTATTATCTGAAATTACAACCATATAACAAACAGTAACACAACACATAAGTTGAGGCTAAGGTTATTATTCAAGATTATATTGTTAATCTGTAGATAAGCTTTCAAACTTGATCTGCAATCCAGATACCTTACCTAATCTCATAGGTATCCATATCTATTTCTAGATAAGTTTTTATACTTAATCTGAACTTTTTTCTATATAACTAATCACAGATATTTGCTTAAAGCTAGACCCATCCATTTTAATAGTATTTCAAGACTCTTAACACTGCTATCATCTTTCTACCCATCTCTTATTCTAATTTATCTTCATGGTCTTCCTTAGAAGAATATCTACAAATCTCAACTTAAGATCTCTATTCATAGTCATACCATGACTAAGCAAACAACTTACTGATATTATAGTAAAATTTCCTTATCACTCAAAATAACTCAATTTACAACTGGCTACTCTTATCCAGTCATTTATACATATTATTTTAAGAGCTATGAGTATATCTCTACTCATAGTTCCAAACTTTAGCATCATTTTATTTGACAACAATCTGAGCTGGAAAAATATCCTAGTTCTGAAAGATCAGAATCTTCTACTATCTATTTCTTTCTCCTCTATTGATCAGAGAAGAACCTCATACTAGCTAATGGACCTATTGGCTAAAGCTCTCAATCAATTTGTGAATAACTTAAGTAACAGGATATCTACACCCTCTTCCACTTCAGAGGCTAAGACTTATCTTCTAGATATGTTCAGTGGTATAGATCTGGATAAACTAGACAATTTCTTATTTCAGTATCATCCATACTTTTTTGCCAACCCAGTATAATTTACATTCAATATTATAAAGATCAATTTAACAATAACTTATCTCACTGGTATAGTATAAAACTGGTTTGATATAGGACTTAACTAAAAAGAACAAGAGATCTTGCACAATTAGTTTCAAGACTCTATTGCCATTTTGGTTTCTCTAACCTAGCTAGAAAAGCTATAGTTTTGCTAGGTAATTTCTAAATGAAGTCCAGTAACAAAATTTTCACTTATAACATGGAATTCATAAAATATATCTTATAACTCAAATAAGATAATAGTGTTCTCTATTACCATTACTATCAGAGTCTTCCAAACAAGATTTAAGACACTATCTTAACCTAGAAACAAGAGAAACTATTCTTGTTCCAAACTATGTACTTACTAACATTAATCATTAACAACTAGTACTAGGAACATAACTAAAAATACATTTATGCTTAGACTACCAAAAAAAAATAATATTAATGCCCATGCCCAGAAACAACAATATTTTGCTTTCACTACAACTATCTGATTCTAGAACCCATCTACAACTCTGTCTACAAACTCTTCTTGACCATCTTCAAAGAACCACAGTCTATAAAAGGATCTTAAGCCCAAACTTGGCAATAATGGTAAGTTGATGAGCAAAGAAAAGAAAAGACATATAAACTACAACCTATGTCTTTACTGTGATTTTAGTAGTCATAAGATTAGTAATTATAATAAGTGTTAAACTTTTCCATCTCTTAGTAATACAAAGTTAGAAAAGCTAAGATGACCTCTTCCAAGAAATCAGAAAACTAGTGTGTGATTTCATAAACTTTGTATAGACTAGGGGTTATATTGAACTTGTTTATATAACTATGAGTCCAATCTGCATCAATACTTCTACTCTCTCTGACCCACATTTACTTACACTATCCCTCATATGTGAGCTAGATTATATTTGGCAAGTACTCTTCCATACTCTTATTAATTCTAGATCCATCCATTGCCTTGCTGATTTCTTCTTTGTGTATGCTCACAACCTTCTAACCTTATCTACCTTATTTGTTAAACTCTGCTTATTTGATAGATTATCAAACAACTTTATTTTATAAATAATATTTTTGCTTATTCATTTTCTATCTAATAAAAGTATAGTTCAGAACTTTTATGTTATACTACTTAACTCTTTCTGCTCTCTAGTTCTTGGATATAATTGGCTTACCCAATACAATCTATTGATTAACTGAATATCTAGGTCTATTTCTTTTCATCCAATTTTATAAGAAAATATCATATCTGTTTGTACTACAACCAACTTTCTATTAGTACCTCAGCCATTTTCTAGCATCTTATTAATTATGAAACTTCTAGATCTCACTCTAAGTAATATTATATAGCTATTATTTGTGTTTTAGCTTTTATCTGAGTATTGTATTTATTAGGCTTGACAAATTTCCACCTGTCTCTCTGTTTAGCAACTCCTACTATAATATTAGTACAAACTTTAAATAATATAATAGATTTATCTGCTATACTATCTAAGTAACACAAATTTGCAGATATGTTTAACATAATGAAAGCTGAGGTTTTTGCTTCCCATTACTCTTATGGTCTTAAGATTAATCTTAAAGATGTCTAACTACTAGTTGGCACTATCTATAACCTGTCTTTTGCCAAATAAAAAGCCTTTAAGAAATTCATTAACAGGAACCTTAATATAAAATTCATCTAGCCTACTTTCTTTCTTTATGAAGTCCTTATGCTTTTTGTCAAGAAGAAAGATATATTACTCTATCTCTATGTTGACTTCCACAATCTTAATTGCATTACAAAGAAGGATTGATACTCACTTCTGTTGATCTCCAACCTCTTAGATTTCTATCATACTTATTACTTAGTTCACATTGCTAAAGATAACAAATAGAAGACTACATTCTGTACCCACTCTAAATCCTTGATATGGTCTGTCATACTCTTTAGTCTTACTAATACTCCCATTGCATTCTAATATTTTATAAATGACATTTTCTCTGGCCTTTTTGATATATGAATAGTAATCTATCTCAATGATATTCTGATCTATTCTGATGACATAGCTAATTATACTAAGCATATCAAAGAAGTCCTCTACTACCTATAGAAAGCTAGACTTTATGTAAAAGCCAAAAAATGTAAATTTCACTTTAAGTTAGTAAAATACCTTAGGTATATTCTTTTTTTTCAGACTTATCATGTTAGAATCAAAGATAGTGAACTTGTTTCTTTTTTATTTCTCTTCTCTTATTTCTTACTTTTAAACTTAGTAAAAGAAAAAATATAATGTTATATATGATTATTATAAAGATCACAGGTCTGTTACACATGTCACAGCATCATATGACATGACAGAAGGGTGATGTTATATATTATAGGAGATAATGAATCTTATTTATATAACTCATAATATTTAGAGTAGACTAGATATAAAGTGTATATAGACTATGTACTAGAGATATAAAAAGTAGACATATCTGTACTAGAAACTTTACTAAGTTCTCTTGTACTAACTAATACAATAATTCTCTTTTGACTAAAACTCTTAATCTTAAGTCATAATATCACAACTCAGTTTTCTTTTTTTAAGATTATCCAACACTGGGCCTTCTCTCTCTCTTATTATCCTTAACTAAAGAAAAGCTCAGTTCTTTAGTCAAAAAAAAGGCCAAATCCCAGGTTTATGGAATATATACCTATCAGAACAGAATAGACTATGAATAGTGGAAACTAAGCTTAGATACCCACTCAAATATACTTGTTGTTAAAGTAAGTAATATCAAGTAGTATACTTATATTATTATTCTTAGTAAAAGGCTTGTACTACAGGTCTATTGTGACTTGTTCATGCAGAGTAACAATATTCTCTAGTAGAAAGGTATCTAGCTTAGATATTTTCTTCTTAGAGATATTAAGATACAAGTTTAATTAGAATAATAGTCAATAAGGTAGTAGATAGGTAGTTAGTAAATAGTATAAGGTGGAACTAGTTGAGAGCCCACTAGTACCTATAAAGATTTCAACAAGTTTATACTATGAATCAGAAAGTAAGGCTATTACTGGCTCTTTTTCTTTACTCTTATATACTTTATCTTACTTTATACCACTATTACTAACTCTTATTTATTCACTAACATCTTACCAAACAAGTCAACATAATGTAATGGAGCAGTTGCAGTTCCTAATAAGGCAACAAGTATATCAGAGTTGTAAACAATAGACTTGGTTTTTATTTATTTATTCTGTTTTTTCTTTTATTTTATTTTTACTTTTCTTTATTTTAAACTTAGACAAATGGTGTGATGTGATATTATGTGTGACACATGTCACAGTCACAAGTTATATGATCACATGATACAGAAAAGATCATAGAAGGTTCTAGAATAGATAATATTATATAATATAGTAACAATATATTAGTCTTATTGTTAGGTATAGTTCACACTTGAAGGTGAAAGCTCACAGAGTTGGCTCAGATATGCACAGAGTGTAGAAACTTCATGTAATGAGCTTGGTAATACAGACTTGTCAGAAAAACCTTAGCCTCAACTTATATGTTATGTCTTCTATAAGCTATGTAGTTATAATGTCAGAAAATAGTCTTATAAGAAGTTATAAGAAGAGAGGTAAAGCATATTAAGCATCAACTTTAGTTGATTATCAGGCTAGCTATTACAAAGTGGTCACTAGCCTTGAATATATAAAATAACAAAAGAAGTAACTAAAACAGATCTCTGAGTGAGTATTTTATTAGTAAAACACTATATAGAAGTTTAGATTTGGAGAGGGAAAAACTCTACATAAAGTCCAAGTAATTTTGCAGAGTTTGAAGGAGATAATTAGGCAACAGACAAGGATGAATATAACTGCAGATTTTGACTCAAATAAAGTAAAATAACTGCAAACTTTTGATAGAATTAAGTCTATTATAAAGTACCAAAATACCAATGGAGTTTTGGACACAAATAAGGCCAAATAACCATGGGGATTTGATGGGGATATAATACTTATAGAAAGTATATAAATATTAAGATAAGTTAGATGTAGTATGTATATAGACTATAGTTTATAGTATATAAGGTAAACTAGCTTGTACTTGGAACTCTATTGAGTTCTCTTGTGTTATTCAATACAAAAGCATGTCTTTTATCTTAATCTAAGAACTTAAGTTATAACAAAGCAGAATAACATAACTAGTCACTTTGTAAGCATAGCTGGTAACTAGATTAGAAGGAATAGAAAGAAAAGAAAAGAAAATAGCTCTAAGACTTAGATATGGTATTATGCTAGAAAATGTTTTTCTACAAAAATAAGTAATCTCCTAAGGTTTTTTAGTATATAAAATATTTTTTGAAAGTATTAGCAAAAAGAACTTACACTCTTAGATCATGTCTTAGATTCTCTTAAGTGACAATAGTTGACAAATAGTATAGTAGCCATTAATCAAACTAGATTTTAAATAGAAGAAATTTCTAAGAATCTAAAATACTACTCACAAATAACTAGCTATAAAGAGTGTGCACTCATGGGAGCTCTTCACTAAGTGATAAATGTTTAAACAGTTAAATAAGGCAAAAACACATTAGATTGGAAGTTGGTAGAGTTCAGAATAGAAAAATGAGATGGAGTAACTATAAAAATGAAAAAGAAGAGAATGAACTAAATCTTAATAAGTAAAGATTAATTATTAGATCAAGATTAGATTATAAATGAAGAAGCAGCTTTATGCTCTCAAAATCTCAAAGAGCTGTATTATGGTGTTGCATTTCTTGTATTTTTAGAATAATATATAAGTGTTATATTTTAAGACTTAGAGTTAAAGTCAAAAGAGTAAATCTTGGATTAGACTAATCATAAGAGAACTCAATAGAGTTTCTAGTATATGTTAAATATATTATATAATATTATTATTTCAGAATATTCTGTTATGTTCTATTGTGACCATGTGACCATGTGACCATTACTGTGACATCATCATATGACAGTCTGTGACAGTGTGACAGTGACATCACACTGAAACCCTAACTTTAATAATAATAATAAAGAAAGCAAAAATAAAGTAAAAAAGAAAAAAGAAAAAAATAAAGTTTCATGTTCACAACTCTGACAATAAGCCATAAGTGAAGGAGAGTAAAGAAGAGGACCTCCATCCAGATAACTCCACTTGAGACTAGTTTTGTTAAAATCACAAATATTAGACGTTATTTTATTTTACTTTTATTTTATTTTTTATTTTAGGATCTAGGATTAGTGTTAGCATGATATCACATGTCACACATTAGTCACAGTCACAAGCCACTGTCATTGTCACATTGTCACATTATTATATATCATGAAGAATATCATAGAAAGTTTTAGAATAATAATATTAGTCTATATGTTAATAGTATGTAATATGTATAGTCTTTAGGGTAGACTAATTGTAGTGTAGCATGGACTAGTAGTCTAGTTTATCTTACTCTAAAGTCTTCAAGTTATAACAAGTTTTAACTTCTATTCTATTAAGTGAGTATTATGAGTATTTGTTATCACTTTTGAATAAGTTTTGGAGAGTTCTAGTAGTTTGGAAAAGACTGGTAAGGCAAGTATCAGTTGGTATCTTCAGTTGTAAGATTCAACTTGAAAGATGCCTTCAGAGTATATCACCTGAGATGAATAATATTATTGGAGGCTCTTAAGAAGCTTTGCAATCTATTTACTAGATTTTCCAAAGGAGCTTATTACACAGTGTAAGGGTCACTGTTTAGAAATATTTTAGCTAGAAAAAGTGTTTACAAGTAGATACTACTTGTATATTCTTTTTAATTCTTGTAACTTTATTCTTTTGTATTTATAAGAGTTTCTTTGAGGGTTTTATATATTTTAATTTTAGTCTAGATTATTATTTCTATATCTTTTATTAATTTTTGATACTAATATCATTCTCTTTGAATTCTTTAGTATGTAGTTAAGGGCTAGTGTTGCATAGTTTTTGTAATACTCTAGTATAACCTCTTTTTTACTTGATTCCTATCAATGAATTTCAACCAGAAATGGCTGAGTCACCATTATTTAATAAATATCTAGGAAAGGTAGCAGATTTTGTAATAATATATAAGCTTTGTATCAGAATGAGAATAAGAGAGAAGTTAGTGAAAGAATAAGTGAATTGTATTCTAATGTATATATAGGAAGAATTGGCAAATGTATGGAAAAAATATATTAGCAGACCTAGACTCAGGAGATTAAACATTTTTATTAGTAAGAGATCTATTAGTAGTATCAAAGAGAGAGTTTGAAAGAGGAGATGATAAGTTGACAAAAGTAGCAGAACTTAAGCAAGTAGAACAAGGTCTTTGGACTATAGATGAATTTGTCTAAATATTCCAATAAACAGTAAGGAACAGCAGATATGAAGATCAAGTATTAGTGGGAGAATTTAAGTAAGAAATAAATAGTAGTATCAGACATATATTAATGGAAATAAAGTAGCCTCCCAAGAATATTAATGAATTTGAACAAGCAATCAATCTGAATAGACACTGGAGGAAGAGTAGGTGAGAAGAGGAGAGGTTGAGAGAAAAAAGAGAGATTCTGATACTGAGATCAAATATATCAGCAAATATTAGGAGATACAACAGTAACTATTGCCATAGTCTCAAGTTTGGCCAAGAAAGCAGGAATTTCAGCAGATACTAATAGAGCCTGGCCTTGTTCTAATAGAGGAGATGAAAAGAACAAATACTACAATAGTAAACCTATAATAGCAGCAGACAAGGTTTATACCAAAATGTAACTCATATACTATAGAGATGAATAGAAAAAAAAACTATTATAACTGTAAAGAATTTAGGTATATTATGAGATATTATAGAAATCAAAGGTTTATAGAATAAGAAAGGAGGGCAGAGTATGAAGACAATCATTATATGGAGAAAAAGAGAATCTTATAGTTCTTAACTAGGTTCTAACTGTAATAAGTTTGTAATACTTAGTAGTAGAGTAATAGATAATATATTTCACTGAAACTTGAATGAGGATGCTTTAAGAGAAATAATAGTAAAGATTGAACTAGAGAGGATTAATACATAAAAAGAGATAATAGTAAAAGTACTGTTAGACAGTAAAGTAATAGACTTAGTTATGAGTATCACAAAATAAGCTACTTACTGATTATGATACTTGAACTTAGATAACTTGATAGTGATTCAGAGGTTCAGTATAAGAAGATAGTGATAATAGGTAATAAGTAGTATTAATAAGAATAATTAATGTTGTTAAGTCTGAGATCTATTTCTCAGACACAGAGGTATATATACAAAAGAGTGATAGTTTGTGTGCAAGTTGTTTCCATCACATAATCAAAACTTATACCTGATGGGAGCTGTCATCTGTTATAGCAGCTGTCAGGCTAATTTTAGAAGATAACTAATTATATTACTGTATTGATATGCTTGTATCTCTATAAATACTTATTATTATAGAATATACCATATATTATTAGAAACAGTTTGATGAGCACTTTCCAATGCAAGTTCAATTATGTGAATTGGTCTATCTGTTCATAAGATAATAGCAAACAAAGATCTTATAGTCACTGATGGCCTAATATCTTGGTTATTTGTTGTTTCTTTTGTATATCCCACATATATATAAATAGTCTTTATTTGGAGCTTTTGAGTACAACTTGGTTTGTGAAAATTGGTTCACTGGTTGTTGAAATACAAGCTGAATGAAGTTTGTGACAGACTTATATCTTTAGAAAGAAAGTGAGTAAGAGAATGCAGATGAGAAAAATATAAAACTATGCAATAAATGTGAAGAAAGAGTTTATACTGAGAAAAGAAAAGATATATATCTTGTTTAGAGAAGAAAGGAAGAAGATATATAAGTTCATCAATAAACAATTGAGGAAAGAGTATATTAGACTCTCAAAATCACCTCAAAAAGTACTAGTATTCTTTTAGGATAGTTATTTTTCATGGTCTATTCATTCAAGTATTTATAGTTCTGTACCATATGCTTCTTACTGTTCTTTTTTCTTTTATCTCCAATTTTCAATATTGTAGAAAATATTAGTATAAAAAAAGTATTTACTAAACTAGATTTACAATAGAGTTATGATAATATATGAATAAAAAAGGAAGATGAGTAGAAGATAGCATTTACAGTTATAGAAGGGTCCTTTAAACTCATAGTAATATTCTTTGAGCTTACCAACTTACCAGCAATATTTCAAACAATAATAAATAAGATCTTACAAAACTTAATTAATATTAGAGAGATGGTGAGTTTTATTAACAATGTAATTATAGAAACTGAGAAAAAATAAGAATATAACAAGATAGCAGAAGAGTTCTATTAATGAAATACAAGAATGTATAATAGAGGTTGATAGCTTGTCTAAATTTTCAAATAAGACAAAAAGAAATTATAAGATCCATGATAAGAAAATATTAGTGGTGATTAGAAAACTAGATATATTTATTAAAGGATACTAAATTCAAGTTTAAGGTCTGAACAGACTATAAGAATTTGATGTACTTCATAAAGGCACAGAAATTAAACAAAAAACAAGTAAGATAGGTGTTTTATTTTAAAATATGTACTAGAAACAAAGATTAGAAAGGTGGATAAACTTGGTAAGAGACTAGACTAGAAAGTAGAAGTAAAAAACAATAATGAAAATAAAAAACTAATAAAAAATAAAAAAGCTAGAGAAAAGAATAATAAAGTAGTTAGAGTAGTAAAGAAAATGAAGAAAACAAAAGTAAAAATACTAAGAAACAAAAAGTGGCAGATTAAAGGAGAACTGATATTAAAAGAAGTGAAGATCTATATACCAAAAGAAAAGGAATTTAGAATAGAAATTATCTAATTCCATTATGATGTACTGGTAGTAGGAAATGGAGAATAATAAAAGATGATAGAGCTGGTAACAAGAAACTACTAGTGATCAGAGATGACTAATATTATGACTTAGATTCAAGTAATAGAATAAAAAACAACTCTTGTATTGAGTAACACAAGAGAACTCAATAAAGTCTCTATTACAAACTAATTTACCTTATATGCTACAGACCATAGTCTGTACACATACTATAACTAACCTACTCTTAAGTCTATATACTATCTATAAGGCTAACATACTATTGCTATATTGTATGATATCATTTATTCTAAAATCTTCTACTATCTTCTTTATGTTACATGATTATGTTATACTTCTATCATGTAACTTGTATAACTATTATATGTGACATCACATTATACTCTTCACCTAAGTCCAAATTAAAAAAAGTGAAAATTAAAATCAAAAATAAAATAAATAGAAAATAAAAATAAAAATAAAAGAGAAAGAAAATAAATGAAAACTAAGTCTATTATTTATAACTCTAACAATCAAGGATATGAGGAAATATATAAATGAATGTAATTTGTACCAAAAAATAAAGAATAGAACAAAAGCATTAGCAGAAAAGCTGATTGTCAAAATTATAAACAGTAGACTTTGTTTTATTTTCTTTCTTATTTTGTATTTTCTTTTTCTTTCTTTTCTATTTTTGAGATCTAAAATAGGATTAGTGTGATATCATATGTAACTATCACGCAGTCACATAACAGAACATAGTAGGAAGAAATAATATTACTATAATGTGTTTGATATATGTTAATCTTATGGATAATGCATGGCCTTTAGAGTAGGTTAATAGTACTATAGTATGGACTAGTAGCCTAGTATATATAAGGTAAACAGTTCTGTACTGAGTTTTATTTAGTTCTCTTGTGTAAATCCTATACAAGGTTCTTTTCTTTGATCTACTCTAAGGTTCTAAGTTCATAATACTAATAATGAACAAAATACTAGAAAAACTATAAATACACTTAATAGTAAACTTTATCACCAAGTTGCTATTAGTGGCAGGAAAAGATGCAATACTAGTTGTATATGATAGATTGTCAAAGATAGCATATTTTGTAGCAATAATAGAAAAAACTACAATAGAAGAGCTGACATGGTTGTTTAGAGATAACATCTGAAAACTGTATGAGTTACTAGAGTATGTCATTTTGAATCAGAGACTACAGTTTGCAGCTAAATTAACAAAAAATTTGAACAATATATTAGAGATATAGACAAGATTGTTGATAGTCTTTTATTTATAAATAAATAGGCAGGCAAAACAAATGAACTAGGAACTAGAACAATATCTATGATTCTTTGTGAATCATAGGAAAAAGAAGAATCCATAATAGAAGAGGTTAGGAAGTAAAGATATAGGATAAGTGCTTATTCATGGGTTGGAATAAATGAGGTTGGAATATAAGATATAATATATATCTGTTTTCAGATAAGTTTCTATACTTGATCTGATCCCTTTCCATATGACTAATTGTAGATATTTGCTTGAAGCAAGATTTATTTTATCCTGATACCACCCTCTTAATAGTATCTTGACAAGTATTTAGTCTAGAAATTAACTAAGAACTAACTAAGAATCTTTCACACTCATTCTCTTACTTCTTTGATTAAGCTATTAGTTAGTCCTCTCTAATACCTCATCATTTGAAATTACAACCACATAACAGACAGTAGTACAACATATAAGTTGAAGCCAAGATCATTGACAGAGGTCAAGTAAAAAAGCAGATATGCTAGAATAAAACAAGAACTATGTAACACTAGCTCTTAACTGCATGCTAAAGAATTCAAATAAGACAATATTAGTATCAGAAATTGAGAAAAGAGATGGAAACAATAGTATAAAAAAAAAATAGAACACAAAACATCTGCTTGCAAATGCCTTTCCTTGCTAACACACTCCTAAACAGTGAATCTTATACTATGTAACAAGTTCCTTTGGAAAATCTAGTGAATAGATTGCAAAGCTTCTTAAAAGCCTCTAACAACACTATCCATCTCAGGTAATGTACTCCAAAGACATCTTTTAAGTTGAACCTTTGGACTAAAGATACCAGCTGATACTCATCTCTCCAGTCTTTTCCAGACTGCTCAAACTCTCCAAAACTTGTCCAAAAGTGATAGAAGATACTAACAACACTTACTCAATAAAACAGCAATTAAACTGCTCATGAGTGGGGAAATTCAGATTAAAGTTCTCTCTTTTTCTCCTCTCTACTCATGGCATATGTATTAGTCTAAAAGTACAGAGAATGAACATAGAGAATGAAAGCCAAAACTATCACAAATAAGATACTCACTGGTTGTGATACTTGAACTTAATGGTCTTTCAAAGGTTCAGTATAAGGATATGATGATGGTAGATGATGGAAAGTATCAATAAGAATAATTGATGTTGTTAAGTCTGAGGTCTAGTTTTCAGATACAGAGATATATATATAAAAGAGTGATGGTCCGTGTGCAAGCTGTTGCCATCACATGATCAAAACTTGTACCTGATGGGAGCTGTCAGCTGTCATAGCAGCTGTCAGGCTAATTTTAGAAGGTAACTAATTATGTCACTATATTGATATGCCTGTATCTCTAC
>JAJOHK020001357.1:0-14045 GCA_022457215.2 Leucocoprinus gongylophorus | reverse complement strand
TCTTGTCTTCCCAAAATCTAGTTTAATTAACAGCTACCATGCCATCTCTCAAGTGGGTATCTACTAGAAAGAGCTTGAGGCATTATCTAGGAGTATAAATTTTTCTTGTTAATACTTTCAAAGAGATCTTACATAGTTGGAAACTCTATAAAAGTATGTTTTTTACAAAAAATTATTTTTCAGTATAATACCAAAAGACCAAAATATTAATGTAGCTCATTAAAAAATAGGTTCTAATCAGGAAGCTAGTCTTAAAGGATACTCTAGTCTTCCTAGTTGAGGCCTATCTCAAACTAGTGTTAGGTGTAGTTCACACTTGAAGACAAAAGCCCATGGAGTTAGCTCAGAGATGTGCAGAGTGTAGAAACTCCATGCAATGAGCTCAGTAATATAGACTTGTCAAAACAACCTTGGCCTCAACTTATATATTGTGCCTCCTACAAGCTGCATGGTTGTAATTTCAGAGGATATTCTTGAAAGGAGTTATAAGGAGAGGAGTAAAGTGTATTGTCATTGACATCAGGAATTTAGTATGAACTTTAGTCAATTATAAGGCTAGCTATTCAATGGTTCCTCTCTTTCATACCACTATCTTGTATAGTAACACTTAAAAGAGACTTAGGGAATACATTTTCTTTTACTTCAGCAATTTCTTCTACTATGAAACAAATAACCTCTTTACCAGCCTCTAGAGTGATGAACATTGATATCTTCACCATCAACAATTACAATAATGTTAGGGGAAGAACAATATCTCCTAACAAAGCAAACTCAAGGACTGCTTCAATGTCTTTAAGTATTTCATCTAAACTATACTATGAAAAAATAAAACACTTCAACAACCTTTCTGATGAAGAGTTTAGAAAACCTGTCAATAGTTCCCAACTGTCTTACAATGACAATAGAGGGGAAGGAAATCATGTTAGCAAGGTAACTGACCAAGAGAACAGGGTGAGACAGTAATGTGCTGCAGAAAAAACTCTTGCTCTAAATTCCACACCTAATCAATGTGTTGATGACATCATCATCAATATTCAGTTATCATATGATCTTAACAAACCTATCAAACCTGACTTATGAAATAGTAATTTTCTACCTATCTCTCTTCATAGCTTACTAGAGTATCTAGCATTAGATTCCAAAAATATCAAGAAGTCATTAAATCACTTGGCCAAATATATCAGTAACAAGAATATTGACACAAGCAAAGCTAACAATGTTGAAGATCTCAAAAGCATTGGCACAGCAACCTAGAACCTTATTTCATCCATCTATAATTCAGAATGGAACTCTCTCTCTATATGGACAAAAACAAGAATTTGTTTAGACAAAAAGTCTCTTTTATGTGTACTTCTAACACAATTTTTATCAAAAATGGTAAGAAAGGAGAAAAAATAGTACTAAACTAGTGAATATTGAAAGATTGCCTCCTTCTATTCCCACTAAATCTCCCAAAGAAGTTAAAGTGATCTCTAAATACTTCAAAGTCTTGAATATGCCTCAAGCCAAGAAGATCCTGGGAAAAATGTATGCCTAGGCCTCTAAATCTGTCAGCAACACCAAGAAAGTCCTCAAGATTAAGGATATCTTTCCATATCTCCAGACAAAGAAAATTGAGAATATTCAAAAAATCATCAATGGTAGCAGTAAACCTAAACCATGTATTAACATGACTATCAAGGGTTCTTCAAGGAAATAAGTCATTATTCTGATGAACAATAAAAACATTAAGAAGCTCATAAACAAAAGTAGTAGCTATGTTTCAAACCTGAACAGGGCTCTCAAAAATATCAAGTTAGAAATTATGGTTAACTTTATTTGATTAGATTCTATAGATATCATGATTGTTACTAATAAAGTCATATCGGCTTCAAACCTCCAAACCATTGAGAAATTACATCAAAACTACTAATCACATCAATTTGACCAGAGTTGAAGTTTCCTATCTCCCTCAATCTAAGTTCTATCTCAAAATTATAAACATTTCTTATTACCAAGAAAACTTGTCTTCTCCTATTATATCAAATATTGTAGAAGACATCATTAAACAAAACCATATCTTTAATAATGTTGCATTAGCCTCAAGACCCTGTGTTATCAAAGTCTCCCCAAAGTCAGATATAGCTATTGTCTAATTAGACATCTGGTATATCCAAAGTAGAAGTAAGGCAAAATGTCTTATTAACAGATGCTTTAATATAGAAAATTATATTGTAACCATCAGAGGAACAAACATGAACCCTAGCATGCTCCAATATAAGAATTGCTGAAAATAGGGATATGTAATCCTTTCATGCAAAATCCAAAGGGCAAAATACATCAAGTGCAACAGTCCCCACAAATCAGAGAACTACTGACAATTTGCTTGGTGCTACAAGGCAAATGAGAAGACAAACCCCCCAAAACTAGAAATGAAGAAAGAGGAACTATGTCCACACTCTTTCAAGTATACAAACTGCTAAGGCAATCATCAGGTTGACTCTAATCAATGTCCATTTTAAAGACACTGTTTCAATCATGACTGGCATAATAAGAAACAACAAGAATTTCATGAAAACAAAAGAATTTCAATTTATTCAGCCACGAGCAGCATTCAAGCATGATTTTAAAGGACATTCATATCTTTTCTCAAAATATTTACAAGAACAATTTCATCATTAACACTATTCTCAAGACATATTCCTCATTTGATATTATCTTCATCTAAGAACCATCTTGGTTTTACATATGATCAATTCCAAGTTTTAACAACAAAGATGGAGAAGAACTTGTAGGTATTCCCAACTATCCCAACTAGACTACCTTCTCCAGAAACCCAACTCATGTCAATGACTCTCCTAGAGTTATCATATTCATCAATATCCATTTCTCCTCACTTCATTTTGCTTTTTGCAAGGATATCTACAATTATAGAGATATTTCTCTTATTTCATTTTTCAACAATAACTTTGTTTTCTACCTGATGAATGTTTATTCAGACTCATCTCAAATGGTCTTAAAGTATCTTAAGGATTCTAAGGTCAATTTTCAAAACTTATTGATTATGATAGGTGACTTTAACATTAGAGATAGTCTATAGGATCCTAGTTATCCATTTCATTCTTCTCATAATGACTTATTATTTGATATTACAGACTCTTTTAATTTATGTCTGTCTGAACCTATTAACCAAGTTCCTACTAGATATTCTGACAACAACCAAGAATCAAATTTGGTTCTCAATTTAATGTTCCTTTGATTTGGCTCAGAGGAACTTAACAATCATTCTATCCACCTGGAGTGGCATCTTATGTCAGATCATGCTCCCCTTACCATTACCATTCCAATCATCAAAGTACATATTCAAACCAAGAAGCAAATGATTGTCAAAGATAGTAATGAAGAAAAAAAACTTTTGTTAAGGAACTTATCAAATTTATTAGTTCAATTGATACCAGCAATCTATTGAATGTTGATTTACTTAAAAACATTGTTCTTACTCTCGCTTATTCCATGGAAAGAATATGAGAAAAAAATTCAAAAGTTATCAATATCACCAAGCACTCCAAAAGTTGGTGGAAAAATAATTGTAGCTAATATCTTGAGAAATATAGGTTGACTAAGAGTATTGACAACTAAAAGCAGTTCAAAAAAATGGTCAAGAATACCAAATGATTCTTCTTTGACAGAAAAATTCAAGAAATCTCCACTAAAGAAAGGAGACCTTAGGAACTCATAAACTGGGTCAACAAATGAAAGCTGTCTGCTATTGAAGCCATCAAGTATAATGGTAGACCATTCATAGAAATTGAGAATCTATAAAGTGCCCTTCATTTGTCATTCACTATGGCTCAAAACCACCAAGTCAACTTCGAAGTATTAAATAAGATCTCAAACAAACATTCTTCAGAATAGGTTCCATTCTCCAAAGAAGAATTCATTAGTTCTATTGCCAAATATAACAATTCATCAACTCTAGGTTCTAACAAACTATTTTAGAGACACCTTAAGTATATTGTCAAAAATAATTCATGTCTGAAAAGAATTATTAATATTACTGATGTGTGTTTTAAGTTAGGTCATTGGCTATCTCATTTCAAAATATTCACATCCATTATTATTCCAAAGCCCAACAAGGAGTCATATGACTCTCCTAAATCTTTCAGACCTATCATACTTCTCAACACTTTAGGAAAGCTCATCAAAAAAGTCATAGGTGACAGACTTCAGTTCCACTTGATCTTGAATAACTTTATTCATCCAAGTCAATTAGGTGGTTTAAAACAAAGATCAATGTTAGATACGAACATTACTCTTACACATTTCATTTATTCAGGATAGGTCAAATAAAAAATTATGAGCACTCTTGCATTCAATATTGCTCAATTTTTTCCATCCCTCAATCATCAGCTTCTCCCATTAATCCTTAGAAAGGCCAGATTTGATCCCAAAGTTGAACATTTCTTTTCTAATTATTTAGTAGGAAGAAAGACTTGGTATTTCTGGAACAGTTTTTCATCTCTCTTTTTCAATGTTGACATTGGAGTTGGACAAGGCTCTGCCCTCTCCTCCATTTTATTTGCTTTATATTTAGCTTCTGTTCTTCACAATCTTGAAAAATGTTTAAAAATCCTAAAAATTCTTGTTTCCATTCTATCTTTTGTTAATGATGGACTTTTCATAGCTTAGAGTAAATCTCTAACAATCTCAAACAATTTTCTCTTTTATAGTTATAGAGTTACCTCTTCTTTTCTGGAGAAATTTGGCCTTATTCTGAAACATGACAAAATAGAGGTGTTCCATTTTTCTAGGTCTACTTGTGTTTTCAACCCTTCTTCACTCAATCTCTCAGCTTTGGGAGATCCTATACTTTGTCCCAAGAATACATGGAAATATCTATGTTTCTACTTTGATAGGAAACTATTGTTTCATCACTATATTGACTACTATGCAAACAAGGTGATTTTGACTGTCAAATGCATGAAAATCCTTGGAAATTTGAGTCATGGTCTAATATCTTATTAAAAACATCTTCTATATAGAAGTTGCATTCTCTTCATTGCCCTCTATAGTTTCCAACTTTGGCATTACAATAAGGCGCCATTATTGTATCCTCTCAAAGTACTAAACAAGATACAGAGGAGAGCTACAATTTGGATTCTAGGAGCTTTCCAAATGTCTCCATCCTTTGGCATTGAAGCAGTAGTAGGTCTCATCCCTATCTATATGCACCTTTGTAAACTCAGTGGTAGAGCTCAGCTGAAGGCTCACACACTCCCAAACAACAATATTCTGAGATTGCTACTCAAGGCAAGACCTCCCCTCAACATTAATCTTTATCACTTATCTTTGAATTCTCTTATCCCATGCCAAAGAGCAAAGATTAGGGGTACTGTCATCAATATGGACAATAGATTTAATGAAGTCTTTCTGGCATTTGACCCTTTTAACAAGTAATTTTCTCTTGGTTCTAGAATCATTGACAGCTTTGCTAATCACTTCTCTTTTTACCCCTTTCAAAAGAGTAGCAATGAATCTTTCAAATCTCAATTGCTTTTACTAAATGATTTAATGATCTCTTCTTTACTAGAGTCCTCTCATACTCTCATGATCATTGATGCTAGTATCAAAAACAATGTTGCCACTTCTATTACTCATATCCATATTCACAACAAAGACATCATCAAGACAATCTACCATATTGTGAATGTTTTGTTCTCAGAAGCTAAACTATTTGTTATCAAATGTAGTATTAATCAGGCTACTAATATCCTAGATATCTCCAAAATTGTGGTCATCACTGACTTGTTACATGAAGAATCTTCAATTTATCACTGCATTCATATCAAATTCATGTAGCATTCATGTCTAATGAACTAAGAAGATTTTTCATAAAAAACAATAACAATTCAATTGAATTTTGAGAATATTCAAGTCATTGCAAGTGGTCACTCCATAAAGCTGTAGACATGGAAACCAAATGCTTTCATCCTCAACTAATATTCTCTTGCAAATCATCTTGGGACTTTAGTAAGAAAAGCAAGTGTGATAATATTCTATCTAGCTGGAAAATGATCTTTCAAGCTTCAGACCTGAAGAAACAGCATTTTCTTGATTTATGTGATAAAGAGAACAATTTCCTCGAGCTTATATATGCAAAGGGCAGGTCATGGCTCAAATTATTTGGGTATTCAAATTTCCCTAGGGAGGATTTTAGTTGTCTATATGGGTCTTATCCTATAAAATCCAGGCATTACATCCTTCATGAGTGTAAAAGATTTAATATGTATTAGAATCTAAGAAGAGACTCAATAATTCATTTCATTCTTTTCTTAGAATTTAACAGTAAGGCCTTTTCATTTGAAATAGCCATTACTTAATCTAATTAGCTTTAGAGCTATCTAATTTCTCTTTCTTTTTTCTTTTAAATTTTTCTTTCTTTCTTTCTCTTCTGTTTCCTTTTCATCTTATTTTGTTTTCTCTCTCATGTAGGTTGAATTCTTTTGTATGTAGTTACAAAGTAGCTACTACAGTCTACTCCCATATTCCATGTAATAAATTGTTGATTTTTTTTAAAAAAAAATAAAGCTAGCTATTACAAAGTAATCACCAGTTTTAAATATATAAAGTAACAAAAGGATTAATTAAAACAGATCTCTGAGTGGATGTTTCAATAGTGAAACTCTAAATAGAAGTTCAGATTGGAGAGGAGAAAACTTTATATAAAGTTCAAGTAATTTTGTGAAATTTGAAGGAAATAATTAAATAATGGAAATAGATAAAGATGACTACAGATTTTGACTCAAATAAAGCCAAATAACTACAGAAATTTAATGAAATTAAATCTATTATAAAGTACCAAACTGTTAGACTTATGAAGTTTAGACCCAAGTTTCTTTTAATTTTCTTTTCTTTTTCTTTTCTTTTAGTTTTTATTCTGGGAACTGGAGTTAGTGTTTAGTGTGACATAATGGTCACACTGTCACATCCCTCACAGTTTATTCTTCAACAACTTAATTTCTAAACAAAGACTTCAGTTAAATAGTCTATTAATCAATATAGACAACAGGCATAATGAATTTTTCTCTTCTTTCTCACCTTTTGATGAAGAGTTTTCTCTGGGGAATAAACTCATAAACTCTTTCCCAGATTAATTTTATTTTCATCCTCATACTCAAAACATCAAGAATCATATAAGAAACCTTAATAGTATCACTTTCAAGGTTTCTTCTAACCCTTTCTTGTTATAACTTAAAGCTTCAAAGGGTTAAGCAATAAGACAACTCTTGTATTGAGTAACACAAGAGAACTCGATAGAGTTCCTAGTACAAAGTAGTCTATCTTATATACTACTACTCATGGTCCATGCTCACTACTGTGCACCCTACCTGTTATAGCTTGAACGTGTGGACAGACTTTAGGTAGGGTTAGGGTTAGAACAGGAATAGGACAGTAGTAATTATTAGTCTACAACGGATGGAGAGCACGTGACCTGGAAGTCATGTGGAATAGTTTAGAGTGGTCTGGAAGGACTTAGGGTCTAGAAAGATTGGGAAGAGCCTAGAGATAGAGTTAGGGTTAGGAGATGACGTCAAGGGACATGGGTTCCTCATGGTATACACATGGTGTGCACATGTATAGCGGAGATTAAAGGTATGACGTTAGGGCACATATAGGAAGCATGGTGGTCTTATGGAAAACACATGTGGATGAGTAATAGGATATGAGGATGATGCATGGACATTAGGGCAGGAGTAATATTGTTGTAGCACGGACCACTTGTAAGTTATATAAATAGAGGAGCAATGCAGCGAGGGCTCCTTGTCGAGTTCTCTTGTAATTTCCCCACTCTTTACTTGATAGCCCATTGGAGAGCTTTGCTAGTTGTGAGATCATTTGTTCTTGAGTGACGAGTGGTTGCTACAACACTACCCTAATGACCATGTGTATGACATGAGGCCAACATGTGTTGTCCATATTGTATAACATCACTTTATTCCAGAACCTTTTACTCCATTCTCCCAAGTCTCGTAATCAGTCTTGTGACTACGCCATCAACTTGTGGCTGATGTAACATTATGACTAATAAACCCTAACCCAAGTTGTTCTAAGAATAGAAAATAAAAGAAAAATAAAAATAAAATAAAATGAAAAGAGAAAATAAAAATGAAGTCCACCATCAATGATCTTGACATTTCTCTTCTGTTGTTATCTCTGATACTAGTATCAAGAACTATGTTGCTACTTCAATATCACACATTCATTTACATGATAAGCCAATTATCAAGATGATCCATCAAGCTGTTAACATCATAACTACTGAAGCCAAATTATTCACTATTAGATGTAATATCAACTAAGCTATTGGTATCCCTAATATCAAACATATTATCATCATCACAGACTTCCTACATACTGCCAAGAGAATTTTCAATTCATTATCATACCCATATCAATTCTATTCTGCCACCATCTCTTGAGAACTCAGAAAATTCTTCAGAAAGGATAATAACAATTACATCAAATTCTGGAATTGTCCTAGCAGACAGAATTGGTCACTACATTTCTTAGTGGACAAAGACACCAAGAAGTTTGAATCATCTCCAATTTTCCCATACAAATCATCTTAGGACTTTTGCAAAAAACACAATTGCAATTCTATTCTTTCTCAATAGAGGATGTTCTCTCAAAAATCAGATCTCAAAAGGAGAAACTTCCTTGAATTACTCAATAATGAATTAAATCCTCTTGAGCTGTCAGCTATCAAGAATAGTCCTTGGCTTCAATATTTTAGCCACTCTAACTCACTATATGCTAGAGCTACTTAAGCCATTGTCAATCATACTCCCATTGGTGAATATTGACTGAGGTTCTTTCCTAGGGAAGAATTTTCGTGTCCATGCAGTTTATATCCTATTGAATCTAGGTAACATATCTTGCACAACTGCAAGAGATTCAACAATTACTAGAATCCAAGAAGAGATACTATTGCTCACTTCACATTGTTCCTTGAATACAACAGTAATGCCTTCTCCAAAGAAGAATATATTACTGTATCAACTCACATACAGTCTGTTTAGTTTCATCATTTTCCTTTTCTTTTTTCTTTTCTTTTTCTTTTTCTTTCTCTTATTATATTTCTCTTTGCCTCATGTTGTTTCAATCTACATGTACATAGTTACAAAGTAGCTATCATAGTCTGCCTTTATACTCTATGTAATAAATTGTTGATTTAAAAAAAAAAGTATAATAGATATATTATATTATATTATTTCTTGTATTAACTCTAATACAAGGTTTTTGTCAAAGTTAAATATAGTAGACTCTAATTATCTTTAAATTTCTTTCTTATTTCTATTTTCTTTTTCTTTTATTTTTATTTTGAACCTAGAACTAGGGGTTAGTGTGATGTTCTATGTCACAGTCACAGTCACAGGATCACATAATATGATAAAAGACATAGAAGAACCCAGAACAAATGATATCATATAATATAACAACAATATATTGATCTTATAGCAAATATATGTACTTTAGAATAAGATAGAATAGTATGCATATAAATCACAATTCATAGTATATAAGATAGATTAGTTTGTACTAGGAACTCTATTGAGTTTTCTTATGTAAACTCTATATAAAGTTTCTTCTTTTGATCAACTCTAAGGTTTTAAGTTCATAATAGTTTTACTTTTTAAGTACTTTGTCTTTCATAACAAAGTTTACTTATGTAAAACTCTGATTTCTATCTCTGATTTATTTAGATCAATTTGATTACAAATCTGGTTACTTATAGAGCTAAACAGAAATATTGACATCACTCAATGTAAAGATATATTCATCTTATACTATACTTGAGTTTTGAGTACTACTTTTGAGAACAGCTCAAAATGTGTTGAATATCATTCATGCAGAAGAGGATGCAACTTGAAACATCTATAATATAGTCTACATATACTAAGTTCTATTCTACTTTAATATATTTTGATTATTGTATCTAATTATATAACCATGATTATATATATCCTGTGATGTTACCTGTTGTATAATACATGTGATTTTGATCACATGTCTTGTTATTGTTCAAGAATGGAAATATAAAAGAAAAGATATATAAAATTAAAGAAAAGGGAAAATAAATTAAAGAGTCTCATAATAGATCTAACATAGCTAGAAACATCATAGAAATTTCAGGAATTATCTAGAAACTTATCCGAAAGAGTAAACAACATACATAACAACAAAGCTGGCCATTGTTTTCAAAGAAATACATCAGCATGATTACACAATGCTTTATCCCAACCAGTAATATACTATAGCAAAAAGTACAACAAAGATCCTGAAAACATGAAGCAACTCATAGATCAGCTCTGAGCACTTAGCCAAGATTGAATATGAATATAAGTACTTTTCTTTTACTCTCAAGAGACCTCTTTTCTACAAGAGTAATGAAGTGACCTCTAATCAAGAATACTCAAAATCATATACATATAGTGTCCTCCCATGACGTAACACAAAACGTCCGACGTCCTCGCTATATGCTATGAGACCGAGCAAGTCCAGGTTAGGCGCTTTGATACTGCTCTCTGTGACATAGATACGAGAGTCCTCAACTGAAGCCATATCCCAAGCATAGTTGACCAAACGCAACTCGTTTAAGCCATTACTTGATTCAACAACAGTTCTGAATGATTCTGTCACAGACATGGAACAATCTCCAGGGCTCTGCTGAGCAAGAGGTATGATATGGGATTCTTCTAGGTTCCTATGCACTATCCGGATCGCAATGATATGAGTGCTCCCGGGGCCTTCAATAACAGAGAACTCGGGGGCATGAAAAGAGCGAAACGTGACATATAGGTAGTCTTGTGGAGAGTTCCCAAGATTGAGAACATGGGATGGTGCCCATGAAATACTTCCAGCATCTTTGGAATCGGGAATCGGGAATATTGTGATACATCGCTTGCTGATGAGAGCGAATCTATCATAGGGCAATATTTTCATCGCCACCTAACGCAAGGTCTGGGTCAGCCAACATATACTGAACAACGAAAGACGTACAATTGTATCTGTGGCAGTGAGCTGAACCGTGATTGGCTGAACTGAGTCCGAAGCTGGTTGGGTGTAGTGCAAGACATGCATATAGTAAGATGCCCCAGTCTGCGAGTTTTTGAGGTGAATAAAACGAGCCTCGTCAAAGTCGACGTGCCAGCAACAACCTGGGAAGCTTCCCTGGAAAGATCGGAAAGGCTCGGCAGTCAATCTAGCTGCTGATCCATGGCCAGTTAGCGATACCGTGTAAATCACCACTCGTGTTCGTCCATTATGTGCTTTGTGAGATGTCAGCGAGACAGAGGTTAGACCATCTGAAGGCTTACGTGATGACGGCTCAACAAACGACATGTCCCACATAAATACCCGGAGCGTCAATGCGGGAGCATCGGGCACGATCCAGAAGTCGTAAAGATCCAAATCGTATCCTCCCTCACTCTCGCCAACAGTAAACAAGACTGTGGATTCTAAGACCTCAGATTCAAGGTCAGCGTATCTCACTACGAACCCCTTCTCAGCTGACAGTTTGCCACCCGAAAGTAGCCAACGGCCTCCTGGGATCAATTTTGATTGAAAACCAAGTTTGACCACAGAGGATTGGCGTAGAGAGATCATACACGACGCTGATTCCAGGCTTCTATGAATCCAGGAACGCCGGAGAACCCACTCTTCCAGCTCTTCAGCAGTATAATTTGACAAAGGCTCATCAGCCCTTGCAATATACGGTCGGCTTTCGAGGGCCATCGCAAGACTTAACCATACAATCTTTGACCTAGTCACTTGCAGCAGCTGTCTGCAGACCTAGGCTGGGAGTCAGCACATATCCATATGAAACTGAACACTTGTACACATCGCAAGGTCAATATATTGGTGGTTCCTAGATGTTTGCAAATCTCGTGAAGAAGCTCCGTCGGTAGCAAGAGAAGATGCCGCTGTGAACAAGAAACTCTGCTTTGCAAACACATCCCAGGATAACCAATAACCATATGTCTTGTGACAACAAATCTAGGGGCACCGCCATGTCACACTTGCGGGACTCATCACTCACAAAGATTGGCCCCGAACTTCACGACCAACCACATACTTACAGAGGCCCATCGATGAAATTCACAGCGAAAATCGTCCCGGTCCAAGAGGACAAAAACTACTGGGTCGAGACACAGCTCAAGCTGCCTTATTGTTATTGAGACAGTGGTTCGTTCCGAACAGGAAATGTGATGTAGAAAATGTGATGTAGAAGATACGGAGGTTCATGCCTTGGATGCTCAACCTTCAGACATTCGGCGACAGGTCTACATTCTTCTTATAGGAGATGAGGTAAGCATACTCATTGTTGTGCATCTGTAAAAGTATTGACCTTACGCGATAACAGATGACAGGACTATCTCCGTTACAAGTAGACCCTCTTTCTTGCCTTTCCGAGCCATCCACTGACGGAGCTGTGGGTAGTTTGGTTCCATTGTTTCTACCAGTGTGGTGGTTTCATCTGTTCCAGGCCTTGAATGTGATCAGCGTCAGCACACAGGATTAGTGCTGAAAAGCGAAGAGAACGATGCTCACGGGCCGGACACGATGGATGGTGCACTCGCAGGAGCATATGCTGAATTACGGTAATAAATTGCTGTTCATCGCCCTATTTAAGCTACGTATTACACAGCAACAAGATTTTCCCTTCGTTTGGGCCATATTTTCATTGATGAGTTGGAAGTGATGATCCCTATCAAGAGTATTGCTGGGAAGGACACCGGTGTTGTATCTACAAGTACTAGCTAGTATTCTTCTTACCCAATCTCACACTGTCTACTGCCCTACTAACTACTGCCCTAATAAACACTGGCTATTATCTCTAAGAGGGGAATCTTTACTAGACAATCCTATTCCTTTATATAAAAATATCACAATGAACCTTCAGCACAAGACTATTACTCAAAAACAACAAATATACTAAAACAACACTATACCCACTTAAACAATGAGTACATCTAGATATCAGCCTGGGCCTGGTCAACACTGTCCATGACAGCCTTTCAGTAACTGCTATTTATCCCTCAAGCCTAGGATTTGGCTATATGAAGTTTGTAGTGATTGACTATACTGGTCACATACTGAAGATGGTAAAAGAGTAAAAGTAAGAAGGCCACATAATACAGTGTCTCTAAAAAGAGTCAAGTTCTACTATTGTGGCAACTATTAACTAAGATGGTTAACAGCTCACTAAGTAGTCTTATAGAGCAAGAGTCTCATGAGACTCACAAGAAAACTCAACAAAGAGTCTCTGATATATTGCTACCCTATATATACTAATGGTATATAGTCTATGCTATCAATAAATAATCCTATCCTAAAGTATATGTATCATCCATAAGTTTACTATGCATATACCATGAGAATAACATACTGTAGATATGTAATATCTTTTCATTGACCAAAAAAGAAATAAAAATAAAATAAAATAAAAATCAAGAAAAATATATAAAAGGAAAATAAAATAAAATAAAATATAAGAGTTCAAGTGCATCATGACATAATATTTTAGATACTTCTACTTAGATTCCTAATTATATACACACTATTATTCTTGTATTGGCTTAGTATTGTTCTACTAAATTATAATGAACTACCTTTATAAAACCTTATTCTGTTCTCTTAAGTTTTTCTGAATAGCAGATAGTAAGTATCTTAGTATTAGAGTTGAAGACTTGATTTATTTTCTTATTTTCATTTTTATTTTATTTATTTTCTTATTTGGGACTTAGTATTAGAATTATAGTGTAACATCATATATACCACAGTCACATATCACACAATCACATAACATAGTAAAGGTTATAGAAAGTTCTAGAACAGATGATATTATATAGTATAATACTAGTCCATTTGTTATAGTCTTAAACTTGGCTCAGGTTGCAACTTAGACAAAGAATAGAGAAAGAGTCAATTGGTAAAGTATAAGAATACAGAGTAGTATCTATAGCTATATATATCTATGACCACAAGTAAGACATATGTTAGTA
>JAJOHK020001356.1:0-14048 GCA_022457215.2 Leucocoprinus gongylophorus | reverse complement strand
CCGTCCTCCCCCATACTCCACCCTTCTTCCGGCTATCGGCCTCCCTCTTCCTCTATTTCTACAGTGATGGGCCATATGCCCAAATCCTCCGCAGGTATAACAGTTCCTTCCTCTATCCACCTCCATTGCATAGGGGTCTCTTCTTGTAGGAGTCCCCACACTCTGTCCTTGCCCCTGCCCTCTGACAACCACCGCATTTGTCCTCTCAATCCCTTCCATCGGAGCAGGCCCTGTTGTCGCCTGCTGAGGCAGTGGTTGCTTCCTTTGCCACACTAGGGGTCATGGCAAGCTTGTTCTCTGTTCCTGCTTCTGCACTCCTCCTCCTTCCTTTTTCCTTAATCTTTCCTCTTCCCTTCTGCTTTCTCTCCAATTTCTATCAAGGGCCGTTGCCCTCCTATACCATTGTTCTATGGAAGTCGGTGGGTTTTCTGACTCCATTAGCTTCCTCCAAATTCCTCCATTCATTCCTCTCTTAAATTCTTCCATCAACGGCCGCCCTTCATATCCACTCCCTCTAGCCGCCCTCTTAAACTCCTGGACGAATTCTTCCATTGTTTTCCCTCCTTGCTCCATCTTTCTCAACTCTGCCGCCTTTACCGACTCCTCTTCTCCTCCCCCAAACTCCTTTTTTAGTATTGTTAAAAATTCTTCCACCGACTCATACTCCACTTCTCCTGACTCTAACTCTTCCATTATATTCTCCTTCCACACATCTGCTGATCCTCCCTGCACATACAACAAAACCCACTGCACCTGCTCTTCTACCGTGGCTCCCCTCAACTTCATCCTCACAAATAATCTGCATGCCATGATAAAACCTCCCACTTTCACTGCTTCCCCATTGAAGATGGCTGGTGTAGCCACCTCTACTTTTGGACCTGTTGATCCTCTCTCTCCTCCCTGCGCCGCAAGCAGGGCCTGAATCTGTGCCTGCATTGCAGCCAACTGTTCCTGCTGCTGTCTGATAATTTCGTGAAGGTTGATTTGACTCATATTGTAGGAAGGTGGTGAGTCAATTGGTGATGGGGATTGTGATAGTGGTGGTGGTGTAGGTGGAGGTGGTGATGTGTATAAGAGGAGAGCAGAACCTGTGCTGGTTTCACTCTCAGACTCGTACTCGGATGACGACAGAATTCTCGGTAGGTAATAGCAGGTCCTCTTCTTGTCCTGCCTATACCGTCTACTAACTACTGGGTTTTACCGACTACTGCCCTAATGAAGATGTATGCGATTTTGACCTAAGAAGGTCGTTCTACTCTAAGTAGGGTTTTAAGAACACCTACTATTCCTCTGCGTAGACAAGTCACAAGGGGACTTGTAGTACAAGGTTGATAATAGAAGGAAGTAAAGAGCACGTCCACACAAGGTAGTTCGTCTGAGATGCACCAGTGGGCTTTGATGCAATCAGCCGGCTAAGCTTCCCCTGCCTAGCTAGTGTACCCCTTATGCCTAGGGCCCGGCAATTCTTCTTGACTAAAGGTCGGTGTTGACCTTCGGTCAAGGATGTATAGAGAGTGAGGAGAAGAGGGTAGTGAAGGCTAGTGTTAAGCGGTCACAAGTATGGTATCGAGTTCTAATATTATGAACTAAAGCTCAAGGGTTTAAGCAATAGGACAACTCTTGTATTGAGTAACACAAGAGAACTCGATAGAGTTCCAAGTACAGAGTAGTCTACCTTATATACTAATCCTCATGGTCCGTGCTAACTACTGTGCACCCTACCCTAAATGACCATGAGTAATACATGAGGCCAACATGTGGTGTCCATGTTGTATGACGTCACTTTGTTCTAGTCTCATTTTTTTGTCAATATCTGGAGCTGCCAACACTGGCTCCTTTGTAAACCGCTCCTTCAACTCTCTGAACGCCTTTTCCTCTCTCTCCGCCCAATCCCATTTTTTGTCCTTTTTTACTAAATCATGTAATGGCCTTGCCACCGTTGCAAACTCTTCTATGAACTGGCAATAGTAATTGGCCAGTCCCAAGAACTTCTGAACGTCTTTGACACATTTCGTTGTTGGCCACTCCAAGACTCCTTTTACCTTCTCCTTCTCCATCTTAATCCCTTCTGGTTCTATTACTACACCTAAAAAATCCACCTCCCTTACCTTCCACTTACACTTCTCCGGTTTTACATACAGGTCATTTTTCTCCAGCCTCTTAATTACTTCTGCTACCAACTCATCATGTCCTTCTTCTGTCTCCGTCCCTACTATCACATTATCAATGAAAACTGCTACTTTCCCCATATTAGTCAAATCCCTCAACAGCTCATTCATCATGGCCTGGAATGTAGCTGGAGAGTTTGTTAATCCAAAGAACATAACAGTTGGTTCAAATGACCCTTCCGGCATCGTGAACGCAGCTTTCCATTCATCTCCCTTCTTAATCCTCACATTGTTATAACCCCACCTCAGATCCATCTTCGTGAATACCTTCTTGGTCCCAATATTTTCCAAAACATCCGAAATCAGAGAAAGTGGGTAGTTGTTTTTTACTGTCTACTCATTCAGATATTGGTAGTCCTGGACCATTCTCTTCTTCCCATCCTTCTTCCCTACAAAGAACACCAGCGCTATTTGTGGTGATTTAGACGGCCAGATATATCCCTTTCACAACTGCTCTTTCACAAACTCTCTCACCTCTTCTCTTTCCTCTCTCGACAAAGGATATACTTTTCCTTTTCTCGGCATAAACCCCTCCTTAACATCTATCGCATGGTTCCATAACTTCCTCGTCGGCATCCTCTCTAACTGCTTCTTTCCAAACACTTTTATCCACTCATGGAACTTTTCCGGCACCAACTTTTTAGCCTCCCTTTCTGACTTTACCGCTTCTTCTTCTTCATCCCATATCTCCCATTCCTCCACTACTTTCCTTACTTCCACTTTTTTTTCTTTTTTCTGTTTCTTCTTCTTCTTCTTCTCTTCTTTCTTTTTCTCTGCTTCTTCTTTTGCTTCCTCGTCTTTCTGCTTCCCCACCCCGACTTACTTTGCACCGGTCTCCACTGCTTTCCACATTCCTCCGGACACCTCGTCATTTTTACCTCCCCCGTTCTCCAGTCAATTTTAGGGTTATGGCATGCTAGCCATGGCATCCCTAAAATTACCGACCACTTCTGTCCTCAAATCACATCAATTTCTGTCCTCTCTGTATGCCCCTTATAATAAATATTTACTTCCACTGTATTTTCTATTGGTCCCTTCCTATTAAAGAACCCATCCATGTTTCTCACCTACATTGGCCTCTCTAACTTTTTTAATTTAAAGCCCTGTTTCTTGGCAAACTCAGAGCTCATCACCAACCCCGTTGCCCCACTATCTAACAGCACCTCCACTGTTATCCCTTCTTGCATATCGATTCTTTCCAGCCCAATTTTTACCATTACTTCTCTCAAAATTTTTCCTTCTTCCTTTCTTACTTCTATCTCCTTTGTTTCAGATGCATCAGCATTTATTCCTTTAGCTAATACACTGTATCTGTTCTGAGAACCTAGTTGAGGAGTTCTAGGTTCTCTTTCTCTTTTAAATTATTTACAAAGTTCAGAATCTCCTGAATTCTTCCCCCTCCATATTCCACTCTCCTATTCTCTACCACTCTTCCTCTCTGTCCCCAGTTCTTGCAATTGCAGGCCATGTGCCCAAATCCCCCACAAGCATAGCAATTCCTCCCCCTGTCTACTTCCATAGCATAGGGGTCTCGTCTGAGAGGTGCCCCTATACCCTGCCCTCCCCCAGATCCCCTTACCACTACCGCATTTGTTCTCTCCACTCCTTCCATTGGAGCAGGCCCCATTGTCGCCTGCTGAGGCATTTGCCTCCTCTGCCATACCAAGGGTCATAGCAGGTTTTGTCTCTGCTCCTGCTTCGGAGCTCTTCCTCCTTGTTCCTTCTTTCCTCGCAACCTCTCTTCTTCTCCTTTACTCTCCCTCCAATTCCTATCCAGCGCCGTTGCCCTCCTGTACCAGTTTTCCATAGAGGTTGGTGGGTTTTCCGCCTCCATCAACTTCCTTCTGATTCCTCCGTTCATCCCTCGCTTGAACTCCTCCACTAGCGGCCTTCCTTCATACCCACTTTCTCTTGCCACCCTCTTAAATTCCTGTACAAATTCCTCCATCGTTCTTCCTCCTTGCTCCAACTTTCTCAGCTCTGCTGCTTTCACTGCCTCCTCTTCTCCTCTTCCAAACTCCTTCTTCAAAGTTGTCAAAAATTCCTCTGCCGTTTCATATTCCATCTCCCCTGACTCCAATTCTTGTAATACATTCTCCTTCCAAACATCCGCTGACCCTCCCTGTACATGTGACAAGACCTAAAACACTTGTTCTTCTACTGTTGCTTCCCTCATCTTCATCTTCAAATATAGTCTGCATACAGTAACAAATCCCCCCACCTTTCCTGCTTCTCCATTGAAGATGGCTGGCATAGCCACCTCCACTTTGAATTCCGTCATTCTTCTTTCCTCTCCTCCAGCTCCTCCTCCTCCTGCTGCAAGCAAGGCTTGTATTTGCGCCTGCATTGCTGCCAGCTGTTCCTATTGCTGGCGGATGATCTCATGTAAATTGATTTGACTCATGTTGTAATGGGGTGGTGAGTCAATTGGAAGTGGTGATAATGGTTGTGGTGGTGATGTGTATAAAGGAAGAGTGGAACCGGTGCTGGTCTCGCTCTCAGATTCGTACTCAGATGACGACAGAATTCTTGGTAGGTAATAGCAGGTCCTCTTCTTGTCCTGCCTATACCGTTTACTGACTACTTAAGGTCTACCGACTACTGCCCTAATGAAAGGTAAACGATTTTGTCCTAAGAAGGACGTTCTACTCTAAGCGATGTTTTAAGAACGACCGCTGTTCCTCTGCATAGACACACCATAAGTGGGTATGTAGCACAAGGCTGATATTGGAAAGATGGTAAAGAGCACATCCACACAAGGTAATACGTCTGAACTGCACCAGTAGGCTTTGATGCAATCAGCCGGCTAAGCTTTCCCTGCCTAGCTAGTGTACCCCTTATGCCTAGGGCCCAGCAATAGCTTCTTGACTAAAGGACTGTGTTGTCCCTCGGTCGAGGATGAATAGAGAGTAAGTTTAGGGAGGGCTAGTGTTAAGCAGTCCCAAGAATGGAATCGAGTTCTAATATTATGATTCAAGACTCAATAGTGTTTAAGTCAAGAAACAACTTCTTGTATTGGAGTAACACAAGAGAACTCAATAGAGTTCCTAATACAAAGTGGTCTACCTTATATACTATTCCTCATGGTCCGTGCTAGCTACTGTGCACCCTACCCTAAACAACCATGAGTATAACATGAGGCCAGCATGTGTTGTCCATGCTATATGACGTCACTTTGTTCTAGAACCTTCTACTTCCTTCTCCCAAGTCTTGTGATCAGTCTTGTGACTACACCATCAATTTGTGACTGATGTGACCGCATGACTGATAAACCCTAACCCAAGTTGTTCTAAAAATAGAAAAAGAAAAAGAAAAGTAAAATAAAATGAAAAGAGAAAATAAAATAAAGTCCACTGTCAACGATCTTGACACCAGAGAGATCCTTCAAACCTACAGTGATATTTTTCAGGCTAACAAACTTCTCAGCAACATTTCAGACAATGATAAATAAACTGTTGAGAGATTTGATCAATACCGGAAAGATGGTGGTGTTCATTGACGACATGATAATTGGAATAGAGATAGAAGAAGGGCATGATGAAATAGTGGCAGAGGTAGTTAGAAGGCTGGAAGAGAATGACCTATATGTGAAACTGGAAAAGTGTAAATGAAAAGTTAAAGAAGTGGGATTTCTAGGAGTTGTAATAGAACTGGAGAAAATCAAGATGGAAGAAGAAAAGATAAAAGGAGTATGGGAGTGGCCAACACCCAAGTATGTCAAGAATGTACAGAAGTTTTTAGGATTGGCAAATTACTATTATTGATTCATTGAGGATTTCACATCCATAACTAAGCCATTACATGACATGGTAAAGAAGGATAAGAAGTAGGAGTGGACAGAGAGACAAGAGAAGGCATTTAAGGAGTTAAAGGAACAATTCACAAAAAAACTGGTGTTAGCAACACTGGATATAGATAAAAAAATGAGGATGGAGGTAAATATATCAGACTACACTGCTGGAGGGGTGTTATCAATGGAGTGTGAGGATGGATTATAGAAACCAGTGGCATTCCTTTCCAAGTCATTAAATGAAACAGAGAGGAATTATGAAATTTATGATAAGAAGATGATAGCAATTATTTAAAGATTGGAGAGCTGAAGGCATTTGTTGGAAGGAGCACAATCCAAGTTTGAGATCTGGACAGATCATAAAAATTTGGAGTATTTCATGAAAGTGTAAAAGTTAAACCGGAGACAAGCCCAATGGGCATTGTACTTATTGAGATTTAACTTTACTCTAAAACATGTTCCAGGAGCAAGAATGGGAAAGACAAACAGATTAAGTAGAAGATTAGATTGGAAAATAGGTGTAGAAAAAGACAATGAGGACCAGGTAGTTATTAATAACAATTAGATTCGTAAATTACATAAAGTAGTAATAGAAGAACCAGAAGTAAAATTGTTAGAAAAAATAAAAAAAGCTAAGGGTAGGGATGAAGATATAATTAGAGTAGTAGAGAAAATAAAGAAGACAAAAGTAAAGGAGCTACAGGGGAATGAATGGAAAGTAAAAGAGTATTTGGTGTTGAAAGAAAGAAAAGTGTATATACCAAAAGATAAGGAGTTAAGGGCAGAAGTAATACAGTTACATCATGATATATCAGCAGTAGGACATGGAGGACAATAGAAGATGATGGAGTTAGTAACAAGGAATTATTGGTGGCTGGGAGTTATGAGGGATGTGGGAAGATACATAAAAGGGTGCGACTTATGTCAGAGGATGAAAAATAGGATAGAGAAGCTAGTAAGAAAATTAAAGTTAAGTGAAGTACCAGAGAAACTGTGGACATATCACAAATAAGATACTCACTAGTTGTGATACTGGGGCTGAATAGTGTTTTAGGGGTTCAGTATAAGGATATGATGATTGACAGATGATGAAAAGTATCAACAGGAATAATTGATATTATTAAGTCTGAGATTTAGCCCTCAGACACAGAGGTATATATACAAAAGAGTAATGGTTTATATACAAGCTATTGCTATCACATAATCAAAACTTGTACCTGATGGGAGCTGTTATCTGTTATAGCAGCTGTCAGGCTAATTTTAGAAGGTAACTAATTATGTCACTACATTGATATACTTGTATCTCTACCAATACTTATTGTTTTGAGACACATCATATATCATTGAAAACAGATTGATGAGCACTTTCCAATGCAAGTTCAATCATGTGAATCTGTCTAGTTATTCATGAGATATTAGCAGACAAAGCTTTTACAGCTACTGATGTCCTGATATCTCAGTCATTTATTGTTGCTTTTGTACATCCTATATATATGTGGATAGCCCTCATTTGGGGCTTTCCAGCACAACTTAGTTTGCGAAAATTGGTCCACTTGTTGTAGAGATACAAGCTGAATAAAGTTTGTGATGTAAGGTAAACAATCTTGTACAGTATTCTCTTATGTTAATCCAATTCAAGATTCTTATTCTTGATCTGCTCTAAAGATCTTGAGTTTGTAACATTACAGAGAAAATGTGGGATATATTCACTAATTCACTACTAGATACTACTATACAAGATAGTGGTATGAGTAAAAGAAGTAATGAATATTACATGTTTCTTTATCAACTAAAAGAAAGAAAAAGTAAAATAAAAAAAGAATTAAAATTAAGAAAAATAGATAAAAGGAAAATATAAGATAAGATAAGAGTCTAAGTACCCCATGACATGTGACATACTTGCAGGATTTAAGATGAGAGCAAGTCCATCATGAAAGACATCTATATTCATATTATGACTTTAAGTCCAAGAATTAGAACAGAAGACTACTCTTGTATTGAGTAACACAAGAAAACTCAATAGAGTTCCTAAGTACAAAACATCTACCTTATATACAAACTACTGATGGTCCATGCTATACTTCTTTAGCTCTACCCTAATAACCATATGTTTACCTTAAGATCAACATATGTTAACCATGCTATATGACATTATTGTTTCTAGAACTTTCTATGTTGTTCCATCACATCATGTAAGTATGTGACATATGCGACTGTGACTGTGACCTGTGACATCACATTTTGTCTTTTTTTTTAAGGTCAACAATTTATTACATGGAGCACAATGGTAGTTTGTACCTATAGGAGAAATTATATATAGAGTATCAATACCCTAACCTTTTTATACAGTTACCCAATACAAAGGACTACTAAGAAATTAAACCCATAATCTCAAGTAGGATTGAGATAGGCATAATATATATAGACAGGGAGCTCTTTCACTATGTTATCTCTCTCTCCATCATATTTTGTCTTTTTTTTTTATTTCAACAATTTATTATATGGAGCATGTAGACAAACTGTGGTAGCTACTTCATAACTACTTATAAAAGGACCAAAACTATATAGAACTAAAATAAAAATAAAAAAAGACAAAGCTGGTATAAAAGAAAAGAAACAAGCCTATAAAAATATTTATACTAAAGAGTCAGAAAAAGTAAATGCACTCAGATTAGTTTCCAAGAATATGACAAAATAACCTAAGAAGTCCCTTCTCAGATTCCAATAACCATTAAATCTACCACACTTATAAAGAATATGATGTCTTGATTTAATAGGATATAAGTTGCAAGAACACTTAAATTCCTCCCTAGGGAAGAACCTAAGTCTGTATTCACTGATAGGAGCATGATTCATAATAGCTCTTGTAGCACGTGCACATAGAAAGTTTGAATGGCTGAATATTTTGAGATATGATCTCTCTTTGATATAAGACAGCTCAATGATATTATTGTCATTGTCAAGTAGGTCCAAAAATTAATTCCCTTTGAGATCTGAAGCTTGGAACATTATTTTCCAAACTTTTAGAATGTCATTGCTCTCACTTTTCTTGCTAAAATCCCATGATGTTTTATACAGATAGAGTGGAGTTGGATTGAAGGTCTTAGTTTCTTTATTGACCTCCTTGTAAAGATACTATTTAAAATAGCTTGAATACTCCCAAAACTTGATGGAATTGGTCTCATAACATTTAAAGAAATTACAAAGGTCAGAAAGGATGGCTACTGACTG
Organism: Leucocoprinus gongylophorus; assembly: GCA_022457215.2. Lineage (NCBI taxonomy): Eukaryota > Fungi > Basidiomycota > Agaricomycetes > Agaricales > Agaricaceae > Leucocoprinus > Leucocoprinus gongylophorus. The sequence continues at coordinate 4,859 of JAJOHK020001356.1, read as the reverse complement.
AACTTGATAGAGATAGACAGACAGTTTGAAAATTTTTCTAACTATATGGATGGAATTGGTGACAACAATAATCTTGGACACATTATCAAAATTTGTTGCTTGGTTGATGCCACATCTGACTGCAAAGAGTTCTGCTTCAGTACTTGTAACATAAACTGCATGGTAGATTGTCTTTGTTAAAGGTTTGTTATTTATATGCATATGCAAGATAAATATGGCAACATTATTCTTGATACTTGTATTGGATACTATGATGGTGGTGGAAGAGGATGAAGAAAACTCCAAAACCATATTGTCAAGTTGATGAGCACAAGATTTACCATCTTTTTCTTTGTTACAGATATTGAAAGAAATATGATTGTGAAATGAAGGGTATTCAACAAGTCGTTGATGTCAAGACATTGTTGATCATTATACTTGATGGCTTCAATAGTAGGCAATTTGCATTTATTGACCCAGTTCATGAGCTCCCAAAGTCCTCATTTTTTGTTAGTGATTTCTTGAATTTTGATGTTGAAGAATAATCACTTAGTAGTTTTGACTTTGCTCTTGAATATTTTCTAATTTTCAAGACTTCTTGTTGTCCTATAGTTGCTCAACGCAAAACTACACTTCTTGTTCTACCAACTCTTGGAATGTCTCATAATATTGACTTGTTTTGAATTTGCTCTCCATACATTTTTGATTTTAGATACAAAAGTGTTGGTAATGTCTTCAAGTAGGTAAATATCAGATAAGTTAGCAGTATTGATGTTCTTGATAGCATATAAGACATCCTTGATAAAACTCACTTCTTTCTCGCTATTTTTTGCAATGGAGAACATTGATGAAATGATGTTTTCTTCTGCAATGGAGATTGACATAGTAGGAGGAGCATGATCCAAGGAGAGTTGCCAGTTAGGATATATGGAATGGTTATTGAGCTCAGTCAAACTACTTCATAAGAACATAAGGTCAATAACTGAGTTTGAATTGCCAACCGTATCTGAATACCTAGTAGGAATGTGGTGAGTAGGAATTGACAGATCTAAATTAAAAGAGTCTGCTATGATCATAAGATCGTCACTAATAGCTGAGTGGTGAGGAAAAGATGGGTTCTAAATACTATCTCTAATATTGAAGTTGCCAGTCATAATTAATAGATTCAGAATGTTCACCTTAGTATCCTTGAGATACTTTAAGGCAGAATGAGAGGAATGAGAATAAATGTTCATGATCCAAAAAATGACATTGTTATTGAAAAAGAAAGTAAGTAAAATATCTTTGTAATTAATAATATCTTTTTAAAGTGAAAAACAGAAAGAAGAAAGTCTGACATTGATATAAATGATGACTCTTGGGGAGTCATTAGTCAAACATGGTTCTCTAGCAAAGGTGAGCCAATTAGGATGATTAGAAATGCCTACTAAAGGGATGCCTTTTCAATTCTTTGAGCTAGGAATGGTTCTGAGTGTAGTCCACAATAGTTCTTGGATGAAAATGATATTGAAGCTTTGATTGACTTCAAGAACGGTGTTGATGAGGAAGTTATTCTTTCAAACATTTTGAGAAAATATCTTTAAGTTCTTCAAAATCATATTGCAATGCCATTCATAGCTGAATGAGTTGAGTTTCTTCAGTTGTTCTGAATTTTAGTATATTCTTTTGCATATCATTCCTTATTAAAACAATGCTTCCAAAAAGAACAATTGTTTAAATTGGCTTGGTATTTGCCTTTGCAGTTAAGGCACTTGAATGAGTAGGGTCATGGTTTGCCCTTTTTTGTCTCTAACCTGGAAAGGTTAATTTTATTATTAGCTTTACAATACCAAGCAAAGTAATGGTAATGTTCAGAAAGGTGGGGGCTATTACATCTCACACACTTAGCCCCTTGAATATGGCAAACACCTGCTGTATGGCCCCACTTCTAACAATTCTTGTATTGTGGTACTCTTTGGTTCATATTTGTGCCACAAACTGTTGCAATGTAGCTACTGATGTTGAACCAACGATTAATGATTTTCTTGGCATTTAATTCAGTTTAGGTGTTCCAAATGTCAATCCATATAATAGCCATGTCAGACTTGGGAGATACCTTAATGATACAAGGCTTGGAAGTAAGGACAATATTGTTAAATAAGTGGTTGTTCTTGAGGACATCTTCAATTTTGTCCAAAGAAATACAACTGTTAGTTTTCTTACTAATAAAGAAAATACCTACAATCTTGAGATACAATTTGGATTGGGGAAGCCTGGCCAGTGAAACCTTATCTGCATTAGAAGAAAGTGAGTTTTTAATGTATTTCTCAATTTCTTGGAGATTAGAGCCTGATGATACATTGTTAGTCATTATAACAATACCTTTGTCTTCTACACAAATAAAATCAGCTATTATACTAGATTTGATTGCTTTGAGAGCACAATTGATATTGACTATGTGTGAGCTTGCATTTTTGATGAACTCTTTGGTGATGTCATTACTCATTGGAATGATTACTTGTTTTCATAAGAAACCCTTAGTGATCATGGAGATCCTCAATTTGGCTTTGTTATTTGAACTGTTAATAACTTTATGAACCTGTTCAATTTTCTTGTTCAGGAAGCTTGGAAATGTCTTCTTGATTTTCAGCATTTCCTTAATGATATTCTTTGAAGCAGATGGGCTGGGTTGTTTGGTCAAAGAAGTTACATTTGTATAAGACTTCTTCTGTTGGAGGTTAGTATTCTTTTTGAAGTACTTCAATAACTTGTTAACTTCTTTCTGTGTTTTAGCTGGAATAGTAAGAGAAATAGAGAAAATGAATGTAAGTTTTACTGTTTCTTTTCCCTTGTTTGTTATAACCTTAGAACCTTAGAGTGGATTCAGAGGTCAAACTCTTGTATTGAGAAGACACAAGAGAACTTGATAAAGAGCTCTTTACAAAATAGTCTATCTTATATACTCCTACAGATGGTCCATGCTGGCTACTGTGCATCTTACCCTAAATAACCATGTATGAAGCATGAGGCTAACATGTGGTATCCATGTTGTATGATGTCATTTTGTTCTAGAACCTTCTACTTTCTTCTCTTAAGTCCTATGATTAATGTTGTGACCATACTATCAGATGTGACTCATGTGACTGATCACTTCTAACCCTAACCCCAGAGTTCTAAAAATAGAAAAAATGAAAATAAATCAAAAAGAAATAGAAATGAGCAAGAAAATAAAAAGAAACAAAGTCAACTTTCTGCAATCTTGACATTGTTGTTGATGTTCAAGTTTTTGGAAACTCATGGGGTGAATTTGGAACTAACCTTGTTTTTAAAGGTAGTATTAGTATTATTGACATAGAGATCATCCCAATGTGAATCATAAATAGAAGATAAGAACTCCCATATTACCTTACCTATATGTTGTAGACTCAAAACCTTAGAGTTGGTAATGAGAATAAACCTTGTACTGGGTTGACACAAGAGAACTCAATAAGGAGCTCCTACTCTATCTAACCACTATATATACTAGAAGTTCTGGTCTGTGCTACAACATTATATAACCGACCCTAAAGTCCATGCTCTGTCCTCATGTCCTATTACTCATTCATATGTGTTTTCCATAAGACCACCATGCTTCCTATATGTGTCTTGATATCATACCTCCATTATCTTATGTTATACATCTTCATCTCCATCATACATGTGTACACCATGTGTATACCATGAGAAACCCTTGTCCCTTGACATCATCTCCTAACCCTAACTCCATCTCTAGACTCTTCCTGATCCTTCTAAACCCTAAGTCCTTCCAAACTGTTCTAGACTCCTCTAGGCCTATGTTTATGTGACTTCCAGATCACATGTCCATTTCCTATCTCTCTTCTGTTGTAGACTAATAATTATACTACTTAACCCTAACCCTAGTCTAAGTCTGTCTACACTCTCGTACTATAACACTACACCCTTAAGGTCCTTGATATTGTTAGGATCATTATCAATTGACTTACCCCTGATGTATTTTCCCATCTTTTAAAGGAAATCCTTGATGTTCTTGACGTCCAATGTCAAGTACTCCATAGCTCTATGCAATGAGATGGTATAGAAATCACTATCCCATTCCTCTGGGTCTAATACTTGATTGATGTCACAGTTCAAATTAATATTGAACACACTATTGCCAGGTGTTGAGTTTAAGGCTAGGTCCTTGCTTAGAACACGTTGTTACAACATGTCGTTAGTTGTGTCAGTTGCCTTACTGACCTGATCCTTCTGTCCTCTCTGGAACACAAACTCTACCTTGATGCTGCCAATGGAACTGACAGGCTCATCCTTGTTCATCCTATCGCTATCTTTTTTGACATGTACATAATAGTCTTCAGAGCATTCACTTGAAGAGATTGAAGGGGATCTGGGTTTATACATACTAAGTGACAAAGAGTGACCTCTTTCCTCTTCGAAACTGTTGCCAATGTCATATATATTGTCTTCTGGGTCAATGACCATGTTGATATCAGAGTTTGGAGTCAAGTTGTTGGAAATATTAGCCATAGCAGTTGTAAAAAGAGTTATATTCACTAATTCTCTTATAGGTGCTACCATTCAAGATGGTGGTAAGAGAGAAAGAAGTAATGATCATATTTTGTCTTCTTCACCTATGTTTAAATAAAGAAAAAGAAATTCAAAATAAAATAAAGAATTCTAAAAGAAAAGAAAAATGAAATGAAACCAAGTCCATCATTCACAACTCTAACAACTCAGAGTTTGAACTTGATATATAATATACAGCCATAGTTGACTTGTGGTTGCCACAACAATCAAGTACTCTTATTGGATTTAAGCTAAATATAAACTAATAGTATTGAATTCAGATTTAGGAGATGGAGCATGTTTTCAAGGAAAGGACT
>JAJOHK020001355.1:0-14062 GCA_022457215.2 Leucocoprinus gongylophorus | reverse complement strand
TATTGTTAAGGTAAATAAATGAAGTTTGTAAAGTTACATAAAGTTTACACTCTTCAGAAGAATCTAAGCTTTATTTAAAAAAACATTCTAAAAATACAACTTATCTCTAAGAGAGCTTAAGAGAATAGAATAAGGTTTCTAGAGATAATAGACATTCTATATACCTATACTATATATTCTAATCTCTGTTGAAAAACATATCTTGATATGGTAACTTAGTTTTACTATCTCTCTTATTCATTAATTAGAAGTATTATATTTCTCTTGTATAGGAGAATGGTTCCCTTTCATCCTCCTTATAATACAATATATTAAGACTATATCTTATTTGTTTCCAACTTTCTTAGGTATATAAAAATTAATTTTTAATAGCCTAAAGTTCACTTTTCTGCATTATAAACTCTAGATATGTAATATTGTATTCTATATTTCATTTCTAATTCAGCTTCCTTTTCTGCATTGTTATTAAATGCAGTTTGTACTTAAAAATAAAAGTCTACAGAGTTGGCTTAGACATGCATAGAGTGTAGAAACTGTTGAGTGAGGAACCAGAATGAGAGCAGCTGCACCTAGAACAGTTATGACTCAGTCTTCATAGCATAAAACTGATATATTTGTATATACCTAGAACAGTCATGACTCAGTCTTTGTAGTATGAAACTGAGGTGAGAACTGTGTGGCGCAAAGAAATATGCAGTCTAATCTTATATAAGAAAATAAGTCTGGAAGTAAAGAATGTAATGTCGAATAGAAAGAGAGCACAAAGTGAGACATATGCAAGATAAATGAATAACAACATGCTCACTCAACAAACATTCCTTAAGCAAATCTGAGTCCTTCAACAAATTTCTTGAATTTGATGCCAGTGAGGGCTTTAGTAAGACTGTCTGTCATATGCAAGTTCACTCGCCTAGAAATGACATCCCTGCAGTGATATTAATTCCAAATTATACAAGCCCATCTTCCATGGTGGCCACCTTTCTTGTAACACATCTTATAACAGTGCTGCAACCATCTAGATATTCCGTCTTCCACAGCAAAGATACTCCTATTCAACTTAGTCTTTCATGATGGAGTTACTCCTGTCAGTGTCTCAATACTGAAACCTCGAGCATCTCCTATACTATCAGTTTGTATATAAGACTAGTAGTTACACTGTAATTTGCTAGTCTGATAATCAACAAAGATAATCTCTTATTGAACTCAATCTCTAGTGTTCAATGACAACATACCAATCAGCACTCACTCTCATCTCAGACTTCTTCCCATTATCTGAAGTTGCAACCACGCAGTAGATAGACAGCGCAGCATATAAGCTAAAGCTAAGGTTATTCCACAAGTCTACTCATCTCCGAGTCCATTCCACGGACTTCCACCCCAGTGTGAACTATGCCTGACAGTATTATCAGACTCCTAAGTTTGCTGTCACTTCTAAGCAGTTCCACCTGCAAAATCCTCTGTTACAGTTCCATCTGCAATCCATTACCTCGTACTTCAAGTCTAAATGGCTTCATCTCACCATAACTCTTCAACTCCAGTCCTACTGCTTAGGACATCCTTCAACACAATCTCACATTTCAGTGACCAGATGGCTTATCCACCAAATGCGCCATAATGCTCAAGACAAATCCATCAAAGAGGCCATTCATCTCTGAGATCTCCTTCTAGTACAATTCAACCTGGCTGGACAGTTTCGCCTGTTTCTGGCCTAAGTATCATCCCTGTGGACAACAACTCTAATTGGGAGGATGCTTCTACTAATCCTAGTACTAACAATAATATAGCTAATAGATCTATATCCTTTACTCACTCACAGTCAAAACCCCGTTGGAGCGATAATACTAATTAACAATTAGCCAAAGTACTTGGCTAACTTGCTAACACTCTTAATTCTAATCAGACTCCCAGACCCAATACTAATTCAAGGGGAACTAAAGCCCACATCCCCAACACTTTCAGCGGCACTGAGCCTGACAAGCTCAGTAATTTCCTGTTACAATGCCATCTATATTTCCATGCTAATCTAGCACAATTTGACACAGACATTGCAAAAATCAACTTCGCAATGACCTACCTTACTGGAGTAGTCCAGGACTGGTTTGAGGTGGGCCTTAACCAGAAAGACCAGGCATCCTTCAGGAGTGGCTCTCTAACTGGAACCTATTTGTAGACAAGCTACATTGACATTTTGGTCTTTCGGACCCCGTTGGTGAAGTGGCCAACATGCTGGACAATCTCTATATGAAGCCCAACAATAAGATTTCCACCTACAATATAGACTTCATGTGCTATGCCTCCCAATTAGATTGGGAGAATAGTGTTCTATACTATTGCTATTACCAGGGGCTCTCCAATCGGATCCAGAATCCCATTTCTACCTAGGAACAGGGAAAACCTACCTCATTCCAGGATATGTATGCTTTAGCAATGACCATTGATCACCACTACTGGGAACGAGACCATGAATGCCACTGTGCAAGGTAGGTGGAAAAAGAAGCCCTTGAGTCTCACTCTCAGAAGCAAGAAAAAGCTTCCACCTCCAGTCCTGTCATAGCCTCCCAGAACAAGACAAATTCATCTCTGGCAGCCTCATCTGCCAATAGCTCTTCCTCCAAGTCACCTTCATTCCCTGCTCCCAAGAAGCAACCCAATACTTTATGGGTAGACCTCTCTTCCAAGCTGGCCAGCAACGGCAAGTTGACCAGTGACGAGTACAAGAAGTGCCTCTATTGCAGTGCAAGAGACCATAAGCTGGACTTCTGCCCCAAGAAGCAGACCACGGTCTTGCCTAAGGGCTATGGTGCTTCATGTTGTAGCAACCACTCATCACTCAAGAACAAATGATCTCACAATAAGCAAAGCTCTCCAATGGGCTATCAAGTAAAGAGTGGGGAAATTACAAGAAAACTCGACAAGGAGCCCTCGCTGCATTGATCCTCTATATATATACATGGCTCCTGGTCCATGCTACAACAATATCTATCCGGTCCTTAAGTCCATGCCACTACCTCATGTCCTATTACTCATCCACATATGTTTACCTTAAGGCTACTGTTATGGGACACTGAACACTAACAATTTTTATTTTCTTTTCTTTTATTTTTTGGATTTTACTTTACTTTTCTTTTTCTTTTTCTTTATTTTACTTCCCTGGAAAGACGATGAAGAAGGCACATGACAAGGAAGTCACATGACAGATCACATGATGTGACATCATAGGCCTAGAACCGGGTGGAAGAATCTAGAAGGTGACGTCAGGGCACATGGAGTATGCATGGTGGCCTTGAGTAAGAAGTGAGGCAAGCATGAGGTTAAAGCATGGACATAAGGGCAGGGTTAGTTATTGGTAGCACGGACCATGAACCTTTTGTATAAATAGGACACTAATTAAGAAGAGGCTCCTTGTCGAGTTCTCTTGTGAATTCCCACATTATACCTACACTTTGAGGTTTACTTGTTAGTGAGATCGTTTATTCTTTGTGATAAGTGGTTGCCACAACAGCTACTATGCTTCCTACATGTGCCCTGATGTCATACCTTTAATCTCTATTGTACATATGCATACCATGTGTACACCATGAGGAACTCATGTCCCTTGACATCATCTCTAACCCTAACTCCTTCTAGACTCTTCCCGATCCTTCTAGACCCTAAGTCCTTCCAGACTGCTCTAGACTACTCTAGCCTATATCACATGACTTCTAGATTACGTACTCTCCATCCATTGTAGACTAATAATTATTTACTTATCTATGTCCAGCTAACCCTAACCCTAGCCAAAGTCTGTCCACACACTTGTCTTATAACACTTCAGCAACTACTTCTGAGAAACCCTCAGAAAAATAGAGAGTGATACTTAGGGCTCCGCACAGACTGAGGGCCATGTTGAACTTCTCTGTACAACAATGAGTCTGATTTGACTCAACGCATCTGCTCTTTCCAATCCTCATTTACTCTTTGTTTCCCTTACTTCTCCCTTGATCCTTAGTCAGGATCACCTTAATAAAATCCTGTTCTAAGCTCTCATCAACTCTGGGTCCACTCACTGTTTTGTAGACTCTAAATCTGTGGATACTCACTACCTGAAGACATCTGCAACTCCTCTGGTTGCTCTCTGCTTGCTTGATAGTTCATCAAACAACACCATCTCCGAAATTGCCAACTTGCCCATAATTTTTTCCACTGGTGATTGCATGAATCTGGACTTCTATGTCACTCCACTTGATTCTTCCTGCTCTTTGGTCCTTGGATACAACTTGCTCGCCTGACACAATCTGCTAATTGACTGGGTAAATGGGTCAATAAACTTCCATCCATCTTTGCAGGAAAATCTTGCTCCTTCTCGCATTACAGCCAACACACTATTGGCATCTCCATTCTTTTTGGACAGCCCTCTACAATCATTGGACTCTATGGTTTCCATACCTGTATCTGAGACCTCCGTGTCTAACTCTGAGTGACCTAACATCGCTATCATTAGTGCTGCAGCATTCTTGTATGCATCAAAACTTCTGGGCTCCCACAATTTCAAACTCTGTCTTTGTTCTTTAGACATTCAGGCCAACTCCATAAAACTTGCAGAAATTCCTGATCTCTCCAACATTCCTTCCAAGTATCATGAATTTGCCAATGTTTTCAGCCAAACTAAAGCTGAAATTCTTGCTCCTCATTATTCCTATAATCTCAAAATCAATCTGGAAGAGGGTGCTCAATCTCTGGTTAGCCCTATATACTCTCTTTTAGCATCTGACCAAGAGGCTCTGAAGGAATTCATTGAGGAAAATCTTAACATGAGTTTCATCTGACCAACCTCATCTCCACATGGTACACCGGTCTTATTCATTAAGAAGAAAGATAGTTTACTACACCTTTGTATTGACTTCCGTAGACTTAACCACATCTCTAAGAAGGATCGCTATCCACTTCCGCTCATCTCCGATCTACTGGACTCACCTCACAAAGCTTAGGTCTACTCAAAGATAGATCTTTGCCATGCTTACCATTTGGTTCACATTGCTGACAGTAATGAATGGAAGACTGCCTTTAGGATACGTTATAGATCATTTGAATGGTCTATAATGCTCTTTGGTCTTACCAATGCTCCTGCAGCCTTCCAGCGATTCATGAACGACATTTTCTCTGATCTTTTGGATGTCTGTATTATGATCTATCTGGATGATATACTCATCTACTCGAATAATATGTCTGAACATCACTAACATGTGAAAGAAGTACTCAAGTGTCTCTGCAAGGCTGGTCTTTATACCAAAGCAGAGAAATGTAAATTCCACTCCAAGTCAGTAGAATATCTAGGATACATCCTTTCTCCTTCTGGCCTTACCATGTCCGACAACAAAGTAAAGATTATTCAAGACTGGCTGGAATCCAAGAAAGTCAAGGATATTCAATCCTTCTTAGATTTCACAAACTTTTACTACCAGTTCATCTTCAACTACTCAGACATTGTCATTCCACTAACATGCCTCACCTAGAAGGACATTCCTTGGAAGTTCAACTTCTTCTGTCAAGATACTTTCAACTCTCTCAAGAAAGCATTTACCTCTGCTCTTATCCTTACTCATTGGATTCCTGATACTCAACTCATTGTGGAAACTGATACCTCGGACTATACTCTCGCTGCAATCCTCTCTATTGTTAATGAAGATAATGAAGTTCATCCAGTTGCCTTTCACTCTCGCACTTTTACTACGGCAGAGTTGAACTACAACACATATGACAAGGAATTGCTTGCCATCTTTGAAGTCTTCAAGATTTGGCGACACTATTTGGAAGGTCTAGCCTATCCCATCAACGTTGTTATGGATCATAAGAATCTTGAGTATTTTTCTACTACCAAGGTATTGACCCGGAGACAAGCATAGTGGTCTGAGTACCTCTCCCAGTTCAACCTTGTCATCAGGTTCTGCCCTGGTTGTCTCAGCACAAAACTGGATGCTCTCACTAAACGATAGGACATCTATCCTAAAGGGGGGAATACTGGCTATGCCACAGTCAACCCTCATAACTTCAAACCTATCTTCACTCAAGAACAACTCGCAGCCTCCATACAAGCTACTGTCCTTCTTTTCCCTTCTCTCTATACAGCTACAGTCATGGATCTGGACACCCTACATCAAGACATCCTCTCAGCTCTCCCTAGTAACCCAATTGCTACAAAACATGCCTCTGCAGATGGCTGGTGGTCTATAGACCCAAACAGTCTACTCCTTCTTAACAACAGAACTTATATACCATCTGCTAGTAACCTTTACACACGTGTTCTCCAGTATAACCATAATCACATTCTCACTGGACATTTTGGTCAAAACAAAATACTGGAATTAGTTCACCATGAATATTCCTGGCCTAGCCTCTATACTGATGTATAACAATTCTGCAAGTCTTGTGTCACTTGTATGCAATCTAAGCCACAACATCACAAGCCCTACGGATCTCTCAAACAACTCCCCATCCCTGAACAACCATAGAATTCCATTTCTATAGACTTCATCAAGAAACTTCTGTCATCCTTTGGGTTTGACACTATCTTGGTCATAGTTGACCAGCTCACCAAGCAGGTGATCTTTATCCCTGTCTATAACACCATCATGTCTGCGGACTTAGCATGTTCATTTGTTCTTCATGTGTTTTCCAAATACAATGTTCCTTCCTATGTCACCTCTGACAGAGGCTCAAAGTTTGTGTCAAATTTCTCTTGATCTTTAGGCACTGCTCTCGACATACAGCTTCACTTCACTTCAGGTTATCACCCTGAAGGTGATAGACAAACCAAATGCATGGATCAGACTCTCGAGCAATACCTCCATATATATTGTAACTACCAGCAAGACAACTGGTCTAAACTCCTACCCCTCGTAGAGTTCACCTACAATAATACTCTGAGTGCTATTACTAGTGTTTCTCCTTTCTTTGCTAATAAGGGATATCATCTGAACATCACTGTTCACCCCAAACGTGATATTGCTTCCTCCCGAGCCTGTGACTTTGCCATAGATTTCAATGAATTACAGAGTACCCTCAAAGCTGAAATCTCCACAGCTCAACAGCATTATCAGAAATTCACTAATGTGTGATGTTCCCCTACTTCTGATTTCAAAGTAGGTAACAAAGTCTTTATCAAGGCCAAGTTCTTCTGAACCACTCATCCTTCAAAAAAACTCTCTGAAAAATATCTCAGACCCTACAAAATCATTGCCCAGCCTGGTACTCTATCATTCACTCTCCATCTTCCAGAGTTCATGCGCTCTGTCCATCCAGTCTTCTATATGTTCATACTTGAACCTGCTACATCCAACACTTTCTCTGAGAGAATATAGCTAGCCCTCGCTCCAGTCATAATTGACAGGGAACCCAAATATGAAATTTCTCAAATAGTGGATTCTAAAATTGATCACCAACAGACATGTAAACTCCTGTATAAGGTGATCTGGCTAGGATATGAAGACACTGGAGATAAATCTAAATAGATCCTTGCATCCAAACTTACTTATGCTGCCAACTTGGTATCCAATTTTCACATTGCATATCCTGCCAAGCCTAGTCCTCTCCCATTGTCCTGATCACACTGTTGTCCCCTGCCTCTGCACATTTCCAACGGGATTTTTTTTCCTTTATTAATTTCTTAGTATATTCTATTTACTTATTTTCATTAACCCTCAGTTTCCATGCACTTTTCGGGTTTTTCTTTTCAAAACTTTCAAACTTCTTTTTATTTTAATTCTTGATTTCCTTACTCATACATTTAATTCACAGAAAATAAAAATAAAAAAAATTCTATTAGATAAAAGAAAACCACTATACTAACAGGAGGTAAATGATGGAGTCCCCTCCTTCTGACTTTCTCTGGGGCCATCCTCGGACCCCTCTGCATCATCCCCACTTTTCTCCTTCCTGACCTCTCCTTCCAAACTCCATCTCCACTCCATTGCAGCCCCAATTCTCTTCAATTGGACCATGTTCCTCTCTTGGCTCTCTACTAAGTCTCAGAGGGACTTCCTGACTCCATGGTACTCCTCCATGAGTTCCTGGAGTATCTTTTCAATAGTACTTAGAACTCCACTATAAGTGGGGATCATAGCCAGGGTGTTGGTGTTGGTGTGGGGTACACACCACTGCTTGAGTGCAATGCATCCAGCATATGCAAGGGATTGGCTATGAAAAAGAAAATTATTAAAAAATAATAATAATAAGTATAAAAAAAAATACTCACCTTGAGAAGTACACTAGGCAATCCTGCCCAGTGTTTACACACCTCTCATAGGACTTAGCATCCTTCATCTTTGTTACGGCACATCCATGGTACTTCTCTGGTACTCTATCATCCTCCTCTTCCTCTTCTCCTCCTCTGCAACTCTCTGTCTCTCAGCCTCCTCCTGAGCCTTCTTCTCTGCTTCCCTCCTAGCCTTCTGAGCTGCGTGCTCAGCCTGACGTAACTTCACCACTTCTTCTAGTTGAACTAGGAGCTGCTACTCCTCCTCATGCCTCCACTGCATCTCTTGCTGCTGCTTTTCCAGAATCTTAGTGTCATTTTGTGAAATATCAGAGTGAGCAGAGAAAGATATGGCAATACAAAGACAAGAGCAAAAAAAACTTCTCTTTTCATTTATATATTGTTGACCTAGACACCATTACAGAATTTTTAGATAAATTTAATAGGACTTCAAATAAGCTCAAGCTCAGTCCTAAGGGGGAAATACTGTCATATGCAAGTTCACTCACCTAGAAATGACATCCCTACAGTGATATTAATTCCAAATTATACAAGTCCGCCTTCCATAATGGCCATCTTTCTCATAACACATCTTATAGTAGTGCTGCAACCATCTGGGTATTCCATCTTCCACAGCAGAGATACTCCTATTCAACTTGGTCTTCCATGACAGAGTTACTCCTGTCAGTGTCTCAACACTGAAACCTCCACTCAGAGTGATAGGGGTTTTACCACTGAAACCTCAAGCATCTCCTATACTATTAGTTTGTATATAAGACTAGTAGTTACACTGTAATTTGCTAGTCTGATAATCAACAAAGATAATCTCTTATTGAACTCAATCTCCAGTGTTCAATAGTGACATACCAATCAGCACTCACTCTCATCTCAGACTTCTTCCCATCATCTGAAGTTACAACCACATGGCAGATAGACAGTACAGCACATAAGCTGAAGCCAAGGTCATTCCACAAGTCTGCTCATCTCCAAGTCCATTCTATGGACTTCTACCCCAGTGTAAACCACACCTGACATCATCAGCCAACTGCTTGTCTGTAGAAATGTATTTGGCAGCAATTGTCCCATTGGCAAATTTTTCACAAATAAAGTAGTAGCAAAGCTCAATGTACTTGCTGTGCTTTGAGCTGAGACTGTTTTTGATGAGTGAGATCATCTCTTGATTGTCAATGAGTAAGGAAGTAGCAGTGTAAGAGAGATGGTTAATGGAAGAAAGAAGTCCTCTAAGCCAAATGAGTTCTTGAGTTACAAACATTAAGGCAATAAATTTGGCTTCAGTGCTTGAGAGTGAAGTGCTGGCCTGTTTCTTCAAACTCCAGACAACTGGACCACCATTTAGCATGACAATGAACCCACTTATCAACTTCCTGTCTGTTTTGTCACCTATCCAGTCAGAGTCACTGTAAACAACAAGTTCTCCAGCCTTATCTTGTTGATATATCAGCTTGTAGTCACTTGTCCCTCATAGATAGCAAAAAATCCTCTTGACAACAATCATATAAGCTTGTCTGAGAGTAGCAGCATGTTTTAAGACCATCCCAACAACATGGGCAATGTCTGGGCGAGTTCAGACCATTGCATGCATAAGTGAGCCAACACATTGTTGGTACTTGGTGATGTTGATTTTGAGTGAGGCAAGTGATGGGAGAGTCGTATTAGGGTCCATAGGTGTTTTTATGGGTCAAGAATCAGCTATTCCATAACGTTTGAGGATCTCCTCAATGTATTGGGACTGGAAGAGTGTGGTGATGCCATTCAAGATGTTGTGATTGAGCTCCATTTGAAGAATCCATTTTGCTAGGCCTAGGTCCTTCATCTCGAAGTGGCCACTCATCTCCAACTTGGAGGACTCAACAAATTTGAGAGACTTAGAAATGAAGAGGAAGTCATCTACATAAACAGCAACAATGATCAGGTGATCATTGGCATCAACACATATAAACACACACTTGTTAGCTACTGAGGCTTTGTATTCCAGCCCAACCATGACCTCGTGCACCTTGGTGTACTATTCTCGTAACACCTGCTTAAGGCCATAGAGGGCCTTCCTAAGCTACCAGACATGTCCCTCAGGCCTTTTCTATCTTGGGGAAATTTTCATATATATCTCCTCCTTCAGGTCTCTATTCAAAAAGGCCAATTTCTTATCCATCTGGTGGATATGCTAGCTATTTGCATATGCGAGAGCAAGTAAAGTCTGGACTGTGGAATGACCAACAATAGGTAAGTATGTCTCATTGAGAGAATCCTTTTGCAACTAGGCAAGCTTTATAATGTTTGACTTAGCCATTGGGACCCAATTTTGTCTTGAATACCTATTTACAGTCAACCACTTTGTGGCATTCAGACTTGGGAACTATGTTGAAAATATTCTGATGAATGAATTGTTCCATTTCTTTAGCACAAGCTGCTCTCCACTGAGCTCTGTTAGGGTGAGATATAGCTTCTGCATATATGAGTAGATCTAGATTGATGTTTGCAACCTTTGCTGACTCATTTTCCACTACTCTGGTGACTTTAACAATTTTCTCTGTTTCCCTCTCGATAGCACCAGATACAGTGGTTTGCAACTTTTGAGAGAACTCCCCATATTTGTAGAAAGACTTTTGATAACAATCATCATCATCACATATAGGCTGGTGTTTGAGCCTGGCAGACCTATGGACCTCAGGCGGCAGGTTCAAGACAGCTACAAGAATAGGAGTGTTGAAAGCAAGGGCTCCAGGTCCTTTAACAGCAAGTTCAGTTAAGGAATCCTCTGAAGTAATATCAGGTAAGTTTTCAGCTAAGACCTTAGATCTGTAGTTCCGAGATGCTTCAAGATTAGACCTAGCATTCATAGTAATATCCATCTCCTCATTGCTTTCTTCAGGATCAGGAATAGTGACATGAACTTCACTAGGTCCAACTTGTTCACCCTCATAAAATACCACATCACGACTAATGTGAGTCTTCCCCATATTCCTGTTATGGACAATGTAAGCCTTTTTGTTTTCTGACAGGCCTATGAAATCTTCTTAGACCAAACAGGGAGCCAATTTGTCCTTCACACTAGTGAGCAAGACCTGAGCTCCACACCCAAAACTCCTAAGATGTGCAATGGAGGGTCTAGACCCTGTGTATAAATAGTAAGAGGTCTTCTTGGTTGACATGCCTCAATTGATGACTCTGTTTAGGACGTGGGCAGTGTAAAGAATTGTATAACCCCAGAAGCTCCTAGATAAGCTACTTTTGAACAGCATTATTCGAGCAGCATGAACAAGAGTGCAATTAGCATGTTTGGCAATGCCATTTTCTTAAGGAATGTTAGGGTTAGTAAATTTATAGTGTATCCCTTTTGATTTCAGATACTTTGCAAATCATTTAGAGAAGTATTCACCACCACCATCACTTTGGAAATAATTCATCCATTCACCTATCTCAACTTTAGCATGCTCAATTAGTGCCATCAGTTTCTTCTTGGCTTTGTTCTTGGTCTTCAAAAGCTTGACTTTGATGTATCATGAGTGACTGTCAATGAAGGTCATGAAGTAACAGTGACTGTCCTGGATTGTTTTCTGCATAGGACCACATATATCACTGTAAACATAGTGAAGAACATGAGGATTCTTAATGTCAGAGACCTTTAGAATTGGCTGTCAGGTCATCATGCCTTCGAGGCAGGTAGAGCACTGGTAAGTCTCATCCTCATCATCATGCTTGTCAATCTCTATCCTCTTAACAATCTGCTTCTTGAACAGTTTCTTCACTGTGGCCTTAGCTATATGTCCAAGACACTTGTGCCATGTGGTCAGGGAACCTATGGACTTCTTCTAAGGTGGCTCATCTGTCTTCTCTTCAACACTGTCATTTACTGACTCGAGATTACTCAGGATTGTGACATTAGCATACTCTTCAGGAAGGCAAGTAGTACCATTAAAGATGAGCAAGCTATTTTCTTCATGATCATAGGCAATAATGTGGCCATCAGAATCATCAATTTCAACAGTAGGTTAAGTGTTTCAAAGGAGGAAGTGGACATAATACTTGCAATTTACCAGGTAGGAGACTAATAACAGGTTGCCATTGAGATCAGTGATGTAATACATATTCTGAACCAGGTATATGGCCTTCCAACATATCGTGATTTTGACTTGACCAACATCCACAGCATAAATATACCTCTCGTCTCCTATCCAGACCTTCTTTGGCTTTGATAGCTCATAATAATTTGCCAACCACTCATGATTAGAGGTCATAGATGAACTTACACCTAAGTCAACAATCTACCTCTCTACCACCTCTGCCTTTTACTTCTGTAGCATCTGAGCCATAAACAAATGGATGTGCTCATTGTCATCATCACTCTCTGCTCTTGCAACCTTTGCATGAAGTGCCTCAGTAGGCTTCTTCTTGAATCTACCTTTACCTTTCTCCTCAAGATCATACTTTATCTTTCTGCATTCGGCCTTGTAGTGACCCTTCTTCTTACAGTATGCACATTTACCCAACTTTGGCTTTCTATCAGCTCCTTTCCCCTGTTCCTCCTTTTTTTTATCCTGTGCCTTTCCTTTCCCCTTCCCAAGGTGAGTAACAAATGCAGTCTGGAAAGTTGACTGGAATTGCTGAGACTTTTTCTCTACCAGGATGTGATTGATGATTGTGTAGAAACTTAATTTATCTTCAGGAGTAGAGAGTAGGATGGTCTTTAGGGTGGAGTATGTTTTGAAAAGAGAGTAAATAATAAAAATGGCCATGAGGGAATCAGTAAGAGAATGGTTGAGTGTTTGGAGGATATGAGCTTTGTGGTGAATAGTATTCATTTGTGGCTCAAAGGGAGAGTTGTTCATAAAAGTTGTGCAAAATATTTCGCCTATAAGTTAAGCAATTATCTGGTGCCCTTGACCCTCATATCAATGGTTGAACTTATCCCAAGCATCAGCAGCAGACCCAGCATGAATCACCCCACTAAGAGGCTCATCACTCAAGGTCAGAGTGATCTGTGCCTTTGCCTCTTTGTTGCAACAGTCCCAATCCTTGATCTTTTCTATCTGTACAACATGTGCCTTAGTAGCATCGTTGCCTATTCCAGTTACCAGGATCTGTGAGAGACACTGCTCCTTTCCTTCTACAATGTTGAGCAATCCATGTATATCGAGAATAGTGCAGATCTGATACTTCCACATTTGGAAGTTGATGCCATTTTCTTCGAGTATAAGGATATTGTAAAGGTGGCTACTTGTTTTCATAGTCATAATGACTATAAATGGTATAGCGCTGACATTTGTGGGAAGTGTGAGTAAAAAAAATAGATTTGAATTGGATTTTATTGAATTTTGGTGAGTGATAGACTTTCTTTAGTTACAAGCTAGTGGGACCCATAACCTGTTGAGTGAGGAACCAGAACGAGAGCAGCTGTACCTAGAACAGTTGTGACTCAGTCTTTGTAGCATAAAACTGAGGTGAGAACTGTGTGGCACAAAGAAATATACAGTCCAATCTTATATAAGAAAATAAGTCCAGAAGAAAAGAATGTGATATTAAATAGAAAGAGAGTGTGAAGTGAGATATATGCAAGACAAATGAATAACAATAGAAACTCCATGCAATGAGCTTAGTAATGCAGACTTGTTGGAATGACCTTAGCCTCAACTTATATGTTGTGCCTCCTATGAGCCATGTGGTCGCAATTCCAGAGGATGGTCTTGTAAGGAGTTATAAGAGGAGCAAAGTGTATTGCTATTAACACTGGAGATTTAGTGTCAACTTTAGTCAATTATCAAGCTAGCTATTACAAAGTGGTCACCAGCCTTAAATACATAAAATAGCAAAAGA